>JASIRB010000700.1:0-29807 GCA_030323885.1 Branchipolynoe longqiensis | reverse complement strand
GTATGTATGTATGTATACACATACAAAATCATTAACAATTTTAAAACAAATAACAATTTTGAAAGCTCACTTTAAAAAAGATACTACCATACCTTCATGTTTGTGTATCCTATCGGTGGGACTCCTTTGAATTCTGTTTTGCAGTCAAGGATTTCCATTGCCCCCTTTGGATCATTCTGCAAATATGAATAACATTGACGAATTGCGATTTCAGACTTTAGATAAGGGGGGACAGCTTAATGGAATTTAAGGCTTTTCAAGACTAATTACCTAAAATAGGTTACATTCAAGACCTCAAAATAGGGCAAATAAAGTTCAAGACTTTCCAGGCCCCATAGAGACCCTGTATGTCAGTAATACAGGGATATTTTCTAAACGAACTAGAACTAAAGTTATTCTTCCTACATGTTTGCTGTAGGCTACCTGAGTTAACTTTGTATTACTGGCTAAGTGTGACCCGTTTTGAGTTTCTGCATTATTTTTAAAGATGAATATATTAGGTTGATCATTAGTCTACATTACTTTAGCATGAAGTAACTTTTATTTTAGAGTTAAGAGATATTCGAATTGAAAACATCCCAAATTAATTTAGGTCTGGACACCAAAATGCCAAATACTGGATTATACATAATGCTTTGAAGTATATGAAAATAAATGTAACTAAAACCCTGTCGCCACCTCTCACCTGTTGTAGAGCGAGGTCTGCTGCGAACATCAGAGCCCGGATAGAGGTGTTGGTTCCTGAAGCGCGCACACCTTCCATCATCTTCAGCAGATAGGCGTATGCCTCCGGTGTATTCTGTAAAAACAATATAAAGCCCGTAAAATAAACCCTACAGCATTATGCCTCTGGTGTATTCTATAAAAAAACAATATCAAACCTTTTAAACCACTGAAAATAAACCCTACAGCAGACAAGCGTATACCTCTGGTAAAAAAAAAAAAAAGATTCCATAAAAACAATATCAAACCTGTTAAACCACAGAAAATACCCCCTATAGCAGATAGTTGTATGCCTCCGGTGTATTCCATAAAAACAATATTAAACCTTTTAAACCACTGAAAATACCCCCTATATCAGGTAGGAAAATGCCTTTGGTAGGTTCTCTGAAAACAATATTAGATCATTAAAACCACTGAAAATAAACCGTAAAGACCACTAAACCCCGTAACTGTATGAGAAACGCTACAAACTTCCTTAAGGGGAGACACATGTGATCGGAACATGAATTTGGGTGAAACTGGTGATTTCTGGTTTTTGGTGTACTAATTTGGTGTAAATGATATGTTTTTTGGACAGATAATTACATGACTGGATATTTCTGTATATAATATGGGATTCTAGATGATGATACTGGGCTTTACCATTTGAAAGAAACTCTTTGTGAACTTTGAAGTTTGTTTTCTCAGAACTGCTTTTCCCAGGGTTTTGCCAATTTGCCCCCTCTAAAAATGTAAGTTATAATTGTAGCAGAAAGTTGAAACTTGGCAGTCTTATGTAAAAGTTGCTGCTGAGTGCAATACGATGGTTAAAAACACGGTATCGTTCATAGTTCAAGAGCTAGGGATGGAGACACAAAAATTGAACATTGAATTTTTTTCCCCTCTGGTTCATCATGTAGGGACATGTTGGTAATGACATATATAAATTCACAAACCACCTTCTTGCACTCAACTGGACCAGTTCTTCATACAATAACTTGATTCAGGCAAATCTAGGACCATTCAGTATACTTCCTGGAGGGGGTAAAATTTTGATATTTTTTTGGGCAAGATTCTTCATCATATGACCCCCTACTCAAGATAGAGCTTTGAAACTCTGCAGATATGCTTCTCTTGATACAAAGAATGTGTGTTCCAATTTCCAAAGCTCTATCTTTAATAGTTTTTGAGATATGGAAATCACCCAAAAATCACCCATGTCTTAACCCAGGCATAATTCCTCAATGATGTAGACAATTTTTCTAGATAGCTTCTAAATATATATTTTTTAAATCTGAAATCTTTGGTGGGAAATAAACCGGTGACAATGGTGTACAGGTGACAACGTTTACCTGTGGAACTTTAATGGAATCAATAACACCCCCCTACCCGAGACTGCGTTTCTGAAACTTTTCCTTGCTTAATCAACAAACTCAACAATTAAACAAAACAAAAACCCCCACAAAAAAAAACCAGTTTAAAGTACATGCCAGCTTGCAGCAGGTGGCGCAGGCCAGTGTGAGGCAGTCGGACGGGTACTTGTGGCCGCCGACCTGACGCTCCACCACCACGTCCATCACGGCCAGCACGTCGTCATGGCGACCACTCTCAAACAACTGGTCCATCAGCACCATGAACGTCGACATCTGGTCGAAGAAGCCATCGGCGGTCCGCTGTGGGAAGCAATGACAACATGCACCGGTTCACACACACACCACACCAACAAGGACAGTCCTCGTCCCACCCACTGACAGAAATAAGCACAATTTTTCACTACTACACAGGACAAGTCTGGTGTGATTTTTACGTGTCCGGTTTGAATTTCTGCCATTTAAATAACTTAAACAAAAATATTAGGTTAATATTAAACAAACTAAAATTAGATTAATTGGTAAATTCTACTTTACTTTTAATTTCATGTCAAGTTGCAGTACGGTGGTTTTGAGTTTCTGCCATTTAAGTAACCGTAAACAAAAATATAAGGTTAAACGGTCAAAATCTACTTTACTTTTAGTTTGACATAAAGCTACAGTCTGGCGGTTCTGAATTTCTGCCATTTAAAAAATATAATAAAAATATTAAACAAACAAAAGTTAATCGGTAAAATCTACTTTACTATCAGATTATTTTTGTTTGTTTGTTGGGGGTTTTACATCCTGGTAACATTTCAGTTATATCAGGATGGTACCGGCTTGGGACAGTACACACTCATGGCGACTTTTATAGTGCTGCCCGACTAGAAGACCAGGCCGCCGGCACCATAACCTGATTTCCCACTCAGTCACACTATCCCGACATTGAGCTATCCGAGTAATGCCGAGCACCTGGCTAGGTAGCGATAAGTATATATTTTCCAAATCATTGGTTTGACTTGGCTAGGAATCAAACTCCCGACCTTGCACACAAGCAAAATGTCTGACAGTTCTAAGCGACAAAGATTTCCATAGCCAAGAAAAGAAAAGAAACTTTCTATTAAAACCACTATTCAAGTGTAGACATTACACCCCATACTAGGAACAAATACATACCACTCATTCAATACTCACATGGTCGTTGAAGAGACTCAGTGCCAAGCCCGGCTGGTTGAGGAGATGGCACATGCGCATAATGAGGGGGCCGAACACGAAGGTGGAGAAGCGAAGTTCGCCACGCTGATCTCGAAATCTGCAGCAAAGTGGTTTCATTCAAAAGAATCACAGAATTTGAAATAGAAAGTTTCAGAAATATATTAGTGGCTAAAGAAATGAGACCCAAATGAAATTAACCACAATAGCGTTATTAAGAACTCTTTTTAATAAATGCGTTTTCATGTCAGCAAGTGGAATGGCTACCAACTGTGTCCAAATTAACACATTGCATCTTTTACTTTAGTGACGGGATACACTCACAGGCATTGATTGATTGATTGATTGATTGATTCCTTCCTTAAGGGGAGACACCGGTGATCGGAACATGAATTTGGGTCAAACTGGGGATTTCTGGTTTTTGGTGTATTCATATAGAAAAACTTCTTGTTTTTTTGGACAGATAATTACTTGACTGTATATTAACAGCGAGAAGTGTTCAATTTGTATTCTGTTGTATTATCCAACCATCGCTTTTACACACAATGTAAAAACGTACAATCAATTATGTGTGTAAAAAGACCCTAATTAAGTTAAAAGCTCATAATCATGAACAAATTGTGTCCAAGGAAAACTAAATTTTAATTAAAATTCAATGGCATCATTCTACCTAAATTGTTTTTTAAAAAAATTGTTTAATAAGCTATATGAGGTGGTACCGTCCAGCTGTCCTCATGAAGGCTACAACTTCTCATTGTTTTACAGTTTAATAGAGTGGGTAAGCTATGTGTGGCCCATGCGGCAGTGGCTAAGGACCACTTGGTCCTGCTGAACACCGCCATGAGTTTGTGGTGGGTTTTCCACAGATTTGACGATTTCAGGCAATTTGTTATTTGTATTTTCGTCCCAATCAAGCTGCCATATGGTTTCAATATGCGCGCTAATGTGTGGTCTCAGATAAGAATGGGCAGACGAATGAGGGGTTCCCCATGGGCTTCATATGTTATGCCTAAAATGCCCATAGTTATATCGGATGGGTTTTTCTTTCTTTCCAAAGATGCAACAATTCTGAGCAAAAACATATAAGATTAAGTGTCACACACTGAGCTGCTCTGAGTATATGTGAGCAGACCGTCTAGGAACTGAGGGCAAGGTGGGGGCGGGGGGGGCACATGCTTCTTGGCAGGGCTAAATACTAGACTTTTCAAGACTGCTTTTGAAAAAGTCAGGACTTTTAAGGCATAAACTACGTCAAATGAAATTCAACACTCCCCAATTCTTTCCAGGTGGGCACGAAGCCTGTTAGTTGCATGCTCACCTCTCAATCATTGTTTTCGTTGTCTCAAGGTCTTCAGCGCTTGTCGCGGCATAGATCATGTTTTTTAGGTCACCCGTAAATATTGTATTCTTTTCAGATTCCATATACTCATTCATTCGTTTCCGAAAGACTTCTGTAAAAAGGAATGCATAATATTTTATTAGTTTATATGGTAAAAATAGCAAACTGGTTCAATAACAACAGGTACAATAAAAGGGCCATTCTTATACTTTACTCTGAAGATAATAGTGTTATTTCTTTAAAGGTGTTATTACACACTTTGAGTTTAAAAAAGATTTTTATTTAAAGGAGGGAGACAAGATAAAATGCACTCAATATGATATAATAAATGAACAAACCACCATCCGGTAACCATCGGTTGAGCTACAGTGAACTTTGGAAGACTCATCAAAATTGAAATTCTAGGTTTTCTGACAATTTGTTTGTGTGTGTGTGCATAATGTTTTCAAAGTTGCATACACAATATTGTTATGAATAAAATTAGTTCCAGAGCGGTGTATTCAAATACTGTGCACAATTCTAGGAACATTCAAACATTTGTTTAGCTGCAATGAACCGTAATAGATAATTTACAAAATTGAAATATGCATGCAAATAGTTATATCTTTTCACATTTTAGGATTAAATACCCCTTTCTCTCTTTCTATTTACAGATTTGTTTAATGAGATCACACTATTTAAAAAAGTATTGAAAGATCACCTTGAAGGTCACCGATCTTGTCCTTTGTAGTGGATTGTTGCCGCTTGAAGTTCTCGAGGCCAAGTGTATCCGCAGAGAAGAGGCATCGCACGCCTGGAACGGGAACAGAACATGCGTTAAATTTAATAAATGGGGCAGTGGTAGCAGAAAGACAACTTACTCGACATCTATGTTGGTTGGTTGTTGGAGTTTTACATCCTAGCAACATCTAAGGTCATATCAGGATGGGTACCGACTTTTTAAAGTGCACACCCATGGCAACTTTATAATGCTGCCCCACTGGGAGACCAGGCTGCCGGTGTCGCAGTTTGAGCGCCCTGCCAGTTTCAGCTGACTGTCAGTTTCATGCACATGCATCAAAATCTAACAGCATCGTCACTAACCTTATGAATTTAATATAATGTTTTTGGTAAAGATGTTTTCTATATGTGTACCAAGCGATTTGTTTCTAGGTGGTGTGCTTTTAGAGATATTTCACTTTTCCTGTATTTTCTGTATGAAGATTGCTCATGACCATTGACAATGCCTTGAGTTTGACGGTACGCGCAGTGCCATTAGTTTTATTCAAAATAAATAGAAATCAACAACCCTAACCTTATAAATTTAATATAATCTTTTTGGTAAAGATGTTTTCTATATGTGTACTAAGCGATTTGTTAATAGGTGGTGTGGTTTTAGAGATATTTCACTTCTTCTGTATTTTCTGTATGAAGATTGCTCACGACCATTGACAATGCCTTGAGTTTGAGTCTATGCAGTCAGCTGAAAGTGGCAGGGCGCTCAAACTGCGACACTGTCACCATGACCTGATATCCCACTTAGTCACATTATCCTGATACTAAGCCAACCAGTCCTTGTCCTATCCTAATAATGACAAGCGCCTGGCAAGGAAGCGACATATATCAATGTTTAAGCCATTGGCTTAACTCGGCCCATGAAGGTAGGTTTGACTTTTAAAGTCTATTAAAACTACATAATGTAATTTAACAATTCAAAAGTAGCAGGTATAGATGTGAAGAATATATTTTATTTCTGAAATAAAGAATTGATGTACTGATTTAATTTACCCAGCCATCTAACACTTTTTCTAATGGGTTGTTCGGCAGTCCTATCCTCAGACAGTGCTGCGGGAGTAAATAAAATCTGCTGGTTTTAGTATGTTAATAATTGTCATACTTTATTTTACTGCTTTGGTAATGTTTCCATAATCCGTCTAACCTAATACATTTAGTCTGGGCACTGCTACTACATCGCTTGCTAACATATTCAAGGAAATTACCGCATGGAATGTCAGAAACGACCCTTTGTTTCTTTAGTACCTTCCAATCCGCTGGGGGCGCCACTATTGCATAACCTATTTCAAACACACCGTTTTGTGTGACCCAATCTGGGATGCACTCTAATGAAGAAAGTGATACTTTGCTACATGGACATGCACATCACCATAATTGTAACATTCCCTTTTGGAAATCTATTCAGTTCAGCAAAAATATTGACATTTTCACCATGATTTGCTTCTTTAAAGTCATTTTAATAGGCTGGTAAAATATTCAGAGGTGAAATTCAAAGGGAAAGAGCCAATAAAGGCTATTTTAACCTGCACAAAGTGATTCGTTAGCATTTTTTCTTCTCAGAATTGGCCACATAATATGAACAACATAGCCCACAAATCTGGAGGTTGGCCAGTATTCCAATGGACTGTGACAAGTTCAGCACTTTCTTACAATTATTAAGTCACTCATAAATTACACTTTGGTCTAAAGCAGTGAAGTCAAAAACTTTCAAATGCACATGCCACATATCTTACTCAAATCTAGGAATATTTTGAAAATTCGAAATGGATATTGCTTTTAATTCATAGGAGCTAAAAAAAAAAAAAAAAAAGAATTGTGATGTTTGGACCCCCTTGAACATTTTAGGAGTGTACTCACCCTTGTATCAACTGAGTACACATCATTTTATTATTCGACGTGATTATAAAGCTCAATCATACTCAAGGATTTACGATAATGTACTAATGTAGGCACAGTGTAAAGGCTTGGTAATTGGACTTTCGGCAAGCGTTCTTCAACTTCTTGGTATGTGGTATATACTATAGAGTAGGATTGTTATACTCAAACAATCATTATCATAACATTAAATTTGCTACAATCATTATCATAACATTAATAATGTCGTTATTACATGGAGTCATGGGGCGTGGTAGTCCATGAAGCTCTTTCCCGGTGTCGCAGTTTCAGCGCCCGGTCAGTTTCAGCTGCCTGTCAGTTTCATGCGCATGCGTCAAAATCTAACATCATCGTCACTAACCTTATAAATTTAATATAATGTTTTTGGTAAAGATGTTTTCTACATGTTTACCAAGCAATTTGTTTCTAGGTGGTGTGGTTTTAGAGATATATCACTTTTCCTGTATTTTCTGTATGAAGATTGCTAGCGACCATTGACAAAGCCTTGAGTTTGATGATTCGCGCAGTGCAAAACCTTAGTTTTATTCAAAATTAAAACAAATCAAGAACCCTAACCATATAAATGTAATTCAGTCTTTTTGGTAAAGATGTTTTCTATATGTACCAAGCAATTTGTTAATAGGTGGTGTAGTTTTAGAGATATTTCACGTTTGCTGTATTTTCTGTATGAAGATTGCTCACGACCAATGACAATGCCTTGAGTTTGAGTCTATACGGGCGGTGGAAACTGGCAGGCGGCTGAAACTGCGACACCGGGTCACCATGGTGCTGGATAATCTTTACCGATGTGACATGAGAAAAAACCTGACTTTTGAGATTTGTAGTATATGTCTCAGTACAGGGGCCTACTGTACAGAACAGTACGGGGTGAATCATTAGCCTGGGGCGTATTCGATTAATCAACTACACACCCGGGTTGATTAAATGAACACGTTCGCCACGCTTGGAGTGGAAAACATGGGGCGTTTTCGATTAACCAACTCGGGTCCCCCATGTCACTTTTTGGCACATGGGCACATGTTACAGACTCGGGTTGAATAAACGAACACGCTTCTCCTCGCTTGGGGTGGAAAAAATGGTGGCTTAATCCAAAACGTAAAAAAAACCTAAAAAGACCTGATATAACTACAGCAAAATAGGATTTAAAGTATTTTATGATTGCATAGTTTAGTTATATTTCCATTTCATTAATCTGGGTTATTGAAAAAAGAAAAAGCATTAAAACAACACATAGGACTTGTACCTGGTAGCTGTTATCCTACAGGTACCAGTATAAATGTGACGTCATCGCTCCTAGCCACTGCTAGCCAAGACGTGGGTTACTGGGGTGGGGACATTTTGCACACGGCACATATATTTGTCAACTCCACTTGCAGTATTCGATTTGAAATTCTAGCAACTCGGGTGACCCGAGTCATGTTAATCGAATACGGACCTGTGGCTCAATCACAAACTTTAAAAAAAAAAAAAACTGATATAACTACAGCAAAATAGGATTTAAAGTATTTTATGATTGCATAGTTTAGTTATATTTCCATCTCATTAATCTGGGGTATAACAAAAAAAAACATAGGACTTGTACTGCTACAGGACGGTACCAGCACAAATTTGATGTCATCGCTCCTATCCAACCCCAGCCAAGAGGTGGGTTACTGGGGTCGGGTCATTTTGCACACGGCCTGTGTATCTTTCTACTCCACTTGCGGTGTTCGATTTGAAATTCTAGCAACTCGGGTGACCCCAGCCACCCGGATCGTGTTAATCAAATACGGCCCTAGTAGTACAGTCATTTTAGGGTTTGACATAGACAAAACTGCAACAGAAGCTTTTACAGTATAAATATAACCAGTGGCACATAGTGATTGACATACAAAAAGTTGCATGTTGTAAAAATTTGCAAACTATCTTTTTCAGCTATTTTTCAAACTGGCCACCATTTCAACACATTTCATGGTATATCTATTGATGCACTAATTGCTCATTTATTTATGTTTTCATGGTCAATGAATACAAAAAGCATATTTACAATGACTTTAGACTGTGGTAAGGCATACAAATGTGATAATCAACATGTTGTCATAATGACATAAAATATATGGTAGTGTGGCAGATCCACCCTTTTCCGGGCCGGGTCTCAAGAATGATAATGTATACTGATGTCAAGGCTTTCAGATCCACCAGGACTCCGATCTGTACCTTACCTGAGACATCTTGTGGAAGTGATTGAAGATATGGAGGGATCAGAAGACACAATAATTCCAGTTCAGTGTTCCGATGTAGCATATACATCCATGCATATGGTACCCTTACATTTTCACTCGTATTTCTTCTTGCACAAAGTTGTACAGCTGGAAACTTGTTGTATGTTAGCAGAGACATACCACTGGTTCCATAAACATCAACAAAGCTTCTGTTCCAGATTTGTCTAGTACATCTACTGTGGCCTAATGACAGAAAAGACATCTGCTGGAGAGATCTGTGCCTCGGACATCATTGTCAAATTTATGGACCATCTACAGACAACAAAGCAACTTAGAGACATGAGGTCAAGGAATCCATTTGTGTGATAATCAATATGCTCAGATTATTATTATATTGACTTTCAAGATGGCCAACATGCTCAAATGGATAAATTTGTTAAATTCTGTAATGACAACAATAAGAACATGTGAAGACTTGGAAAAAGAAAAACGGTGGTTAGAACATATGCAAGCCCTCCTCAATGAGGCCCAACTTGGAGTTGATGACTATATCTCTTGGGCAGTGTATCATGCTAGCTAATAGCCAGCAATGGACGGATACATTTCTAAAATAGTAGTGCTACCCTGTTCTGAGAAAATGCAGACATGACTTACATGGTATCTAATGCAATTAATATGGTGAAGCTTGCTATGCATCATCTGAATCCCCAGCAAGTGACTGTAATTGCTGCTGATTGACCATTTCATGCTGTTGCAAAACAATTCCAGTTGTTCTGGCCAGAAACCCATGAGATGATCCTCCTAAAGTTGCTGGGTGATTGGCTAAAGCAGGGGTGTGGCTGGACTGCAGCTCTGGTACAAGCAAACATTACCACATTGGATCGGGATGATTCAATGGTAGCTGGGTCACACATCACCCAGACATGGTGTGCAAACCAAGTGACAGCAACTCCTTTATACATACTACATAATCGTGCATATCAGCAGTACCTGACACAGATGCCTCATGGAGATAATGCAATTTTGTTTGAAGAATGGTCTGTCATGCAATACGCTGAGCAACCTGAATTCAAGTACTGAGAACTGAATTTGTAGCTAGAGCTTATCGTGCTACAATTTGTGCGTTCAATTCGAGACAGGAACTTCGCAATGTATGTCCAATGCTTCAAATTGTGCCTGAGCTCTTCACACTTGATCACACAAATTATTGCTGAAGGCTCCTGATGAATACCAGTGCTATGGTTAACCTGTCCAATAACTATCCAGAATGTTATCATGACGGGAGACTATGAGTTGCCTGACATTGAAAGTCTTCAGCCATGCACTCATGAGGAAGCAGACACTTGGATACTCTTACATGTTGCTCATTGCATAAATCATGGGATAATGAAAGTAGCAATCCGCACACTTGACTCTGATATGGTCATCATATCTGTCGGCCACTTCCATATTTTGCATATTGAAGAGCTTTGAATAAGCTTTGGTGTAGGCAACCACTTCTGCCACATACCCATCCATGTGATTTCAAATGGCCTGCAAGCTGAGATGTCAAAGGTAATGATGATGTTTCATGCAATAAGCAGGTGTGAGATGGTGTCCAGCTTTCTCTGTGAAGGAAACCCACTTGGTCTGCATGGGTTGCCTGTTCTGTTGTCACTGGTACCTTCACCCCTTCCTCGCAGCCAGAAGAGGTTGATCCATAGAGCATGACTGAACTAGAGAGATTCATGATCATAATGTACAGTAGAACATGTAACCTGAGCAGAGTTGATGAGGTGAGGAAGCAACTATTAATCCAGGGGTCTGCGACTATTGAGAGCATTCCTCCAACCAAAGCTGCTCTCTTTCAGCAGATGAAAAGAGCAGTGTACCAAGCAGGTTATGTGTGGTCACAAGCTCTTGTACCAGCTCCAGATCTGCCCAGTCCTGAGCTATGGGGATGGACTGCAACTGACTCGTGGAGGAAGACATTTTGGGCTGACTGACCAGACGTTCTGTTATGAGCTGGTGCACTGTGACTACAACTGTGCAAGAAGGGATGCAAATGCCAGTGCAAATGTCACAAGTCAGGTCTTCAATGCACAGAGCTATGTAGTTGCATGGGGACATGTGGTGACACCTGACTTTAACTGAGGTATTCTGAGGTTAAAGTATTATTTGCAGATGAACGATGTATTTCATTACAATTAAGGAATTATCAACAGCATGTGTGGGGTTGTTGTTACTGTTGTATGCTAAATATGTTGTAAATAGTATGATTAATTAGTTTTATTATATCAAATACATGATAATAAAAAGAGCATACAGTATTCCTCATAGCAATCAAAAGTTGCTGATACTGTATTTCATTATGGTTGGTAGAAACCAACAAATATATCAAAATTATTGCTTTGAATCGCCAGCCATCTTGAAAATCAATATAATAACAATCTGAGCATATTGATTATCGCATAAATGAATTCCATGACTCTGGAAATGTCATGTTAAACATCAACATCATGTTTCTACATTGCTTAGGAGTCGAGATATGAGGAATATTGTATTTGGAGGGTGGCCATTTTGAAATTCAAGACGGCAGTCAGGTACCACGGT
Organism: Branchipolynoe longqiensis; assembly: GCA_030323885.1. NCBI lineage: Eukaryota > Metazoa > Annelida > Polychaeta > Phyllodocida > Polynoidae > Branchipolynoe > Branchipolynoe longqiensis. Next base: position 17,739 of record JASIRB010000700.1, on the reverse strand, counting down.
GATGGTGATGGATACCTAGGCCTATATGAATCTACACGTGTTAAGCTATCTGTATGCCAATTTTCATGCCGTTGTCAAATTTTGCACAATTTATTCCTTAACCGCTGTACTATAATAGAAAAATCTTTAAAATGTATTTAGGATATTTGGGTTTCTTGTCAATTAACAGTTTTATGTTTTCAGTTGTAACCCTGAAGTGGAGAATCATACTGATATGAAAGTAGGAACAGGTGTTTAGTGCTATCTAATAGATGGAGATATGATTGCTGAATTATGTACATGTGAATAAATGGCTGTAACTGCAGCATCTGATGCTTCCAGGGAGTTGATGAATTATAAATGGATTAACAGGTCCCAGATTGGGAAAATGATTATCAACATAATTTGATCATGTTAAAAGAGCTTTTAAATCATGTACAAGCTGTATTATGTGACATATAATAATAATTTTGTGTAGGAAAATGGATTCATAGCTCTAGCCTCAAATGCACAAAATCTATGCATACGACACCCTTAAAATTTGGCTCGTATTTTTTTTTACGCAAATTGTTATAGCTGGCAACTTTTTGTATGTTATCAGGGATATTTCACCGATTCCAGCTTATGTTGCAGTTTTATCTAGGTTAGCCCTTATTTGGCCCTAAAATGACTATAGAGGGAGTGCATATGACGTTAACACTCAGCCATCTTGGATTACACTTGACAACACCTATGGCGACCCCTGTTGTTTACCAAGAACACTACTGCCACCAATGGGACTACCCGGTTGGCAGACGTCGAAGTACGATGGCGCCACCTTAGCACCTAGCGGGTACTGCCCAAACCTTTCTACTTCTTTGACAGCGCATCCAATGTGTCAAGATATAGCATTTTAGCAACACCCTTTGAAGCCATACTGCTAGTGCGCAATGTAGCAACTTTACAGCATTTAACAACAACTTCTGAGGGCAAACTGCTCAAAACAGTGACAAATACACCAACAAATCGGTAAATAAGCACAATGTAGACAGTTGCAAGTCTTTCGTGTGTAATCGAATATGGCCACCGAAGGTTGTCTTGTGACGTCATTACACACCCTCTATAGTAGGTACCCGCCAATCCGCCGGGAGTGCCACTATCTCCAGACCAATAAACTTGCGCAGTACCCCATCATTGTTACATCCGTTTTTGAAGGGCCAAAGATTTCAGCAACGATAGAGACTATTTTCACTGTTGTATGATGTTTGAAAGGCATTTTACTAAGCTATTCAAGTCTTTAGATGCAAAATTCAGAGGTAAGACTGCCAGGAATGGTCATGTTAACTATTAGAATGTGAATCTTTAGGATTTGTTGTCCTAAAAAGGTTCTTACAATGACTACAACTGGAACAACAAGTCTAGGATCTGTGAGAGTATTGTAGGTGTCAGGCGGTTTTGTATAACGGTTGCCATGGAAACACACATTTTTTGTGATCTAATTTTTAATATCAGTTTTGATAAGCTGAGATGATTTCCCACAGCAAGAAGGACCTTGGTATCAAGTTTGATCAGGATCAAACCATTAATAAAGAAACTGCAGTTGTCATATTGAAGGTGGGCATGATTGTATTACGGTTGCCATGGAAACCTACATTTTTCTGTGATGTAATTTTTTATATTAGTTTTGATGAGCTGAGGTGATTTGCCATACCAAGAAGAACCTTGATGTGAAATTTCATCAGGATCTGACCTTTTTTTTTTTTAAAGCTACAGCTGACTCATATTATAGGTAGGAGTGATTGTATTATGGTTGCCATGGAAACCTACATTTTCATGTGATCTAATTTGTTTATATATCAGTTTTGATAAGCTGGAGTGATTTGCCATACAAAGAAGAACATTGGTGTAATGTTTGATCAGGATCTGACCATTAATAAAGAAACTACAATGAAATGTTATAATTAGTCTATTTAACAGTCCTTAATAAGGCACTTCTCTAATGCATTAGCTAATAGTAATACAAAAGATCTGAAAGTCAACAACCTTCAAATGCACATATCACTGGACGGGATGGCTGAATGAGTTACAGCGTACGTCTCCCGTGTTGGTAAACCATGGGATCGTGGGTTCAAACCATGGTCGAGTCAAACCAATGACTTTAAAATTGATACTTGTCGCTTCGTAACCAGGCACTCGGCATTATTAGGTGAGGGCAAGGACTGATTGGCTTATTGTCAGGATAATGTGACTGAGACTGAGTGGGATATCAGGTCATGGTGCTGGTGGCCTGGTCTCCCAGTGGGGCAGCACTATAAAGTCGCCATGAATGCACACTGTCACAAGTCGGTACCTGTCCTGATATGACCTTAGATTTGCTAGGACGTAAAGCAACAACAAACTGTTCAGTCAAACAAACAATGCACTAGATAAAAGATTCACCCCGTACTTCCAGTACAGGGGTGAAAACCAGCCTTATATTAAAACGGTCGAAAAATCGGGCTAATGAAATGAGTCTTTATGAGAGCCTAATTTCACAATCTAAGAAGCAACATCTTTGTAACATTTATTCTTTGTATATGTCTTCATGTTTACCCGCTACTTTTGAGTTGGAAAATATAATAAAACATATATTTAATGCAATTTAAAAGTGAAATCGATGGCGTTCTCTTGCCGTCATCTTGTCTTTTTGCATTCTCTCCCATTTCACCAACTCTGTTCTGATATAAGTAACCATTTGACACTGGTGCCAGGCATTCTACTTCTTGCTCCATACCAACACTATTTTCGCCCATATTTATATAAGGCTGGTCTTCACCCGTGTACTACAAGTACCGGGTGAATCTTTTATCTAACAATGCACATGATATGTCATATCTCACTCAATTTTTGGAATATCTTAAAATTTCAAAAAGCATATTGCTTTTGATTCATTGGATAGGTACCCCGGAATCCGCCGGGAGCGCCACTGTCGCCGGTTCGATAAAACTCGTACAACTTCTTGAGACTTTTTGAGCAGCACAATCATGTCGGAAAACGGCACCACATGTGCAACACATGCACACTGCATTGACTGCTACATCTGGGTTTGAAGCACAACAGACTGAGGCACAGATAGAGACCATTTTCAGTGCTGTGTGACATTTGAAAGGCATTTTACCAAGCCATTCAAGTCTTCAGATGCAGAAATCAGAGCTAAGACTGCCGGGAATGTGCATCTTAACTATGATAATGTGAAACTTTAGCTGGAGTTGAGTGACTCACGCGCGGCCCCTGTCGGCTACATTAGTCGTTAAATCAACAGTGTTTTGTTGTGTTTGGTGGTGTTTGGTTTGGTTGTTGTTGGTTTGTTTGATGTTGTTGGTGGTTGTTTGGTTGTTGGTGGTTTGGTTGTTTTGACTGGATTCTCTAGTTGAGTGACTCACGCGCGGCCCCCGCGGGAGGGTCGAGGGATGCAACGGCTATGTTAGTCGTTAGATCAACGGTGTTTTGTTGTGTTTGGTTTGGCTGTTGTTGGTTTGGTTGTTGTTTGATGTTGGTGGTTGGTTGGTTGTTTGGTTGTTTTGACTGGATTCTCTAGTTGAGTGACTCATGCGCGGCCCCCGCGGGAGGGTCGAGGGATGCGTCGGCTACGTTAGTCGTTAGATCAATGGTGTTTTGTTGTATTTGGTGGTGTTTGGTTGTTGTTGGTTGGTTTGGTTGTTGTTGGTTTGTTGGTTGTTTGATGTTGGTGGTTGGTTGTTTGGTTGTTGGTGGTTTGGGATTCTCTAGTTGAGTGACTCATGCGCGGCCCCCGCGGGAGGGTCGAGGGATGCGTCGGCTACGTTAGTCGTTAGATCAACGGTGTTTTGTTGTGTTTGGTGGTGTTTGGTTTGGTTGTTGTTGGTTTGGTTGTTGTTGGTTTGATGTTGGTGGTTTGTTGTTGGTTGGTGGTTTGGTTGTTTTGACTGGATTCTCTAGTTGAGTGACTCACGCGCGGCCCCCGCGGGAGGGTCGAGGGATGCGTCGGCTACGTTAGTCGTTAGATCAACGGTGTTTTGTTGTGTTTGGTTGGTTGTTGTTGGTTTGGTTGTTGGTTTGGTTGTTGGTTTGGTTGTTGGTTTGGTTGTTGGTTTGGTTGTTGGTGGTTTGGTTGTTTTGACTGGATTATCTAGTTGAGTGACTCACGCGCGGCCCCCGCGGGAGGGTCGAGGGATGCGTCGGCTACGTTAGTCGTTAGATCAACGGTGTTTTGTTGTGTTTGGTGATGCTTGGTTTGGTTGTTGTTGGTTTTTGTATATCCGTATATCCGTTTTGATAAGCTGGGGTGATTTGGTATAAGAAGAAGAACCTTGATGTCAAGTTTGATCAGGATCAAACCATTAATAAAGAAACTGCAGTTGTAGGCATGATTGTATTACGGTTGCCATGGAAACCAACATTTCTCTGTGATCTAAATTTTTTATATCAGTTTTGATAAGCTGAGGTGATTTGACAGACCAAGAAGAACCTTGATGTGAAATTTCATCAGGATCTGACCATTATTTAAAAATAGCTACAGTTGACTCATATTGTAGGTGGGAGTGATTGCATTATGGTTGCCATGGAAACCTACATTTTCCGGTGATCTACAAAGTTTCGATAAGCTGGGGTGATTTGGTATACGAAGAAGAACCTTGGTGTGAAGTTTGATCAGGATAGGATCATTAATAAAGAAACTACAAGGAAATGTTGTTATAATTAGTCTATTTAACAGCCCTAAATAAGGCACTTCTCTAGTGCATTAGCTAATACAAAAAATCTTAACTTCAAATGCACATATCTCATTCAATTTTTGGAATATCTTAAAAATTCAAAAAGCATATTGCTTTTGATTCATTGGAGCTTCCAATGAAATTATAATTTGAATGTTTGGAATAATTTGAAAATTTTACTGGGGTACCTAACATTAGCCTTTGGGTGCCAACTTTTGGCTGGTTTACTATAGAACAAAGGGCCCATAATTAGGCATATTTTTCATCTTCAAAGTGATGTAACTTTCTTGATATTTACATTTAAAAAAGTATGACTACCACGTTTAAGGTCTCTTCAAGCTCTTTCCATTGGAATAGGTTCCATTGAGATAAAATGCTTTTAAAATAAATACTCACATAGCACGTGTTTGGGCAGGGCATGACCGTCACGCCCTGCCCAAACACGTGCAACTGCAAGATACTGCCGCAGCCCCACCTCAGTACTTATTGAAGTTATTTCTGTGACACACCCCACACCCATCCACCGACATTCAAAGCAACCAGTGCTACTTCCGCACTCACGCACGCTTAGACTTGCACAGTCACACACCAACTACCAGAGTATTTACCGTGCTCTTGAAGTTCCACTCAAATCCGACAGCCCGCGACGAGATTTGTTGTAGGTGTGTCACAAGAAATGGGTTCCTGTGAGAGGTTGCGGAGTTCATCGAAAGGCGGCGCCACGTGCATGAAGAGTTGTCAGTGTTGTACACCAGGGCCGCGTTCAGGGTACGCCTCGAGCACGCGAACGCCAGCACGCGCCTCTCCTCCAATGAGGTATGGTATTTCAAAATGGCTTTGGGGTGGTCATGCTAAACCAATCAGAGGGCTTGTTTTATATGATAAACAATTCAAAATGGCTACTGCCTTGGTAGATTGCTGTAGTATAGAATATCTGACACATTTGAGAGGAATTAAAGTATTTAGAAGCATCTTACAATACATTTCAGTTACACAATGGGAGGGAGTTTGCAAATATATATGAATTCTGTGTCTCTTTTAATTTCTAAAGCATTTATCATCATATGAACAGGCAATCCTTGAGCTGGTTTGTCACACTGAGTGATAATATGATATTTTGCCATTGACTTTGCACTGGTTATCCCCACCCCACCCTACACATTGCTATGGCCAGGACTGTAAGTAATATATTTCACATTACCACCCCCCTCCACACACACACAACAGACACACACTCCCCTTCATCTAAAATGAAAAACAAGCATATAATTTGCATTCTTTATTTGCAACAAATATTCACAAGCTGCACAATATTTATATTTTTTTATTGTATGCAATCAATACTATAAATAGTAATATGAATAAGCAATGCTTAGGACCGACCCACCGATATAACTACAGCAATGATTTTTTTTTACTCCACTTGCGGTGTTCGATTTGACTTGCTTGCTGCGTAGTGTAGTTCGACGAACTATTTCCGTTTCCGTTTGTTGGATTTTGATTAACAGAGTTTACAAATGGTGGCGCCCATAGAGGCCTATTTCCGTTTCCGGTTGTTGGATTTTGGCGAAATCCACTGTGGGTATTGTTTACTTTATGTATATCTATCTATACGCGTGTTAGTCATTAGCCTCCCCGTGGGTGGGTCGGTATAAAATGGTTGGTCCATCATCAGGTCTTCAAAATGTCAGTATTCTCCTTGAGATGTTCTAAGAGATTAGCCACCATTCACAAATTAAAGCCATTGAATCTCATTTTGATAACAAATGGCTAGAATTTACAAGTAGTTGCTTCTCTATCTGTTAGCTTGTCCAGGTCTGTTTATATGATTGGATTCATAGAAATCTGTAAAATATAAACATAAAGGAGTGTGTATTTACAGGAATTGTTGATTACAAATACAATCAAATGTCATCAATAGCCTATAAATAATAATCACACTACTTGTACCCTCTCATCTATCAGTCTATGCTGGAACATGCCAATTATAACAGCAATTAAAACAGCTGTCACAAATGTATATGATTTAAAAAATATATAATTCTTCGTTTTGTATGGTCCAAATCCTGGTCAAAACTGTATAAAAATAAATAACATATACTCACAGGTAAAATATGTAACTAGTGTTATAGAACAAGGAAGTTCTCACCTATTGTATTTCCTTGAAATTTAAGGGAATCAGATTACTATACCCAGCTTTTTGGATGACACCATAGAATTTGTCTGAAATTAGAGCCTCAGCTATTTTGGAAAACACACTTATTTTTGTAGGCCTATGAAAACCAGCAGTTTAATTGCATGATTAATCATGTGATCTCCCAAAGTAAAATCAATATGTACTTATTGCTTTGTGATGATCACCTTGGATTTTCCTTATCCCTTTGTAAAAATATGCGACTTTCTGGTTAAAGTCTCATTGTTATTTGCAGATTGTAATTGTGTATTGTTATATTGTGCATATTTGTGATTGCATCTATGTGGAAGTAAGAAAATAATAGAAACCACTTCCTGACCAAGTATAAGTGTTCAGTTGCATTTATAGTATTTCAGGTGGGTAGCTAGGTATTTCATCTTGTTTGAGATTAAGTGTTAGAAAATTATGAATATATTTTGGTATTTAATATTTCATACAAAAGGATTAGCTAAGTTAAACAAATCGCAACCCTTTCAAGTAAGCAGAAAACCGTGGGGTTGCTGCACGGCCGCCATATCCGACCGCATTGTCCCCACACGCTTTTGCCAATTTGGTGACTAACTGCCGGTGCAAACACGCCAGAGGCGATTTGTGACTTAGGCATTAATGGTAATAAACAGAACATCTACTTGGGTTTATCATGGAATCGCAGGAGAATGCCCGAAGTCAGGTTTCAACTATCCTATCAACCACACCTAACTCTTTCTTGTTTGGGCATCATGTTCTAGCAACATTTAAGGTCATCAAATGGGATTCAAACTACCAAATTGTTGTCATTTACAACCTAATTCTTTGGTATTTTGCTGAATGTTATGTTAATTGGTAAATATAAAAAATCAACAAAATCACAGAGATCTTGATTCCCACTATTCATCCTTGTATTTTACTTGTATTAGCAACTTTATCTTCAATATGACATGTGATGTAAACCTATAGCATTGGCATTATCACTTCATATCAGGTTCAAAATAATACAAGAACAGTAATTCTCTAAAGCTAATAGGTGTTCGTAAGAGGTTAAAGGTCAGTTTTCACTAGACTTGAATAACATTAACAGGCATGAAAGTGGTATCCAGCAAAAATCACGGCAATCAAGACGAATAAGCATGGGTCTTCTCCCATAGACTTTGCACTAACAGGGAATCGTGGGAAAAATGCTGGAACCAGGTTTCATGCGTGTTGTGTCTAACTCGTTCTTGTTTAGGTTTATGTTCTGCAGTCATATAAGAACAGGTTTTGAATGACCCGATTAAGGTCATATATATCCAGATTGCTTGGCACTTTGTTTAACGTTAATTGATCAATCACAGAAATCTGTGAAATCGCAGAGATTTTTCAACCCTGTGAATAAGAAGTTGAGAAGCTATACAAATTGTGCATGTTACCTGTACACTAAAATGAATAATGATATATGGACAAACAAAATTTAAATACTATTTATAGACATGTAATATATTTCTCACATCATGTTAACAAAATTGTGAGGTCTTAACTTAATAAATGTTGGTCCACTACGATCTGCTTGTGTTGTTGCGAACCATAACTAAATTCACACCTCTAATAAATGGTATGCACTTTTAAAATCCAACAGCACTTTTCTTGTCATACAAACTACTATTTACAGTGTTTACAGCAAAGCTACTTTTATCACTTATGACTACCAACCTAAGCTTTAGCTTTATTTCTACCTTACTAATAACTAATATACCAGAGCAAACTAGTTTGGGTGCACGCCTAAGGCACCACCACCCATACAGGTTCCGACCTGGCTGTTTTAATAAAGTTCCGCACATCTGGCAACAGGGCCCTAGCAGTATGTCATCTGTGTTCAGTTTGTTATATTTGAATACTTGTTGTTTTTTAAATACTTTAATAAACTGAGAGAACACACCGTAAGCAGTATTCATGCAATTTCTACACATGTGTAGCGGGCGAGACTACTCGTCCTGTGATAATTGCGGGCTTGGGCCAATGAGCTCACATTCGGAAATATGGGCTACTCGCCAAGACAGACGTGCATTTGCCACCATTAGCGGGGGCCGGGTTCCCTGCTGTAACGCGTTGCTAGGAGATGTCAATGGTGACTTTCCTAGCAACGGTGGAAGGTCGAGCGCTCGGGCTCAGACCCATCGGACGTGTTTATGCACGCTCTGATGTTTTAGACGAAATTTAGGCTTTTATTGTCAGAATTCCAAACTTATTTAACTTAATTATATGGGAGGGGATTTACTTCTTCATATCCATCATATTGCTGAACTTATATTGTACTAGCTGGGGTAAGAATAAAGCTGTCAGCTCTTAAAAGGTAAATTGGAACGTTCCTTGCATTCTTTACTATTCTCCAGTCTTCTTGTATACTAACCGCTATGGTCAACTTGCTATTCGATTGCTTTATATGTAATTAAGGGCCTTATGCCTTATAGGCCTTATGCAGCCAATTAACCCATCTGCGGGGATTTAACAGACATATTAACAGAATTAACGTAGTGATATTTGGCAGGAAATAAGACATTAACGTAGGCTGATTATCAGTGACAGCGGCAGCACCAGAGGGGAGTGTCTGCTTAGTTCTGGATTAATCCAAGCATATTAACACACACCAAATGCCGGGGAGGATAGCCAGTTAGTTAAAACAATAAGTAACTCCTTTCTGTTATGAATGCGGGGAGAGGGACAAAACTGTATTTCTATGATACTCTGGCTGTCCGCCCTTAGCCCGGAAATGACACCGACGGAGATGTTCTACCTGCAGACGGGAGGAGAGGCGGCGGCGGCCCGCGGCAGGCCCAGGAAATTCATATGGAAATAATTACATAAATTAACACGTAGGCTCACCTTAGGCGGGGGCGAAATAGCTGAACAGTTAAACATGTATACAGCCAAATACTAGCGGCACCCTAGCAGCTATGAAAATTAATCTATATTGTAATGGCCATTGTAAGAAGGGCTCTGTGTTATTCCTATTAATATTATACAAAAGAGGCAGACCTGAAGGTGAGGCTTTTGAATGAGGTTGCACATGAAAGGAAGATATGAATAGCTCAGAGGTACATTGCCTTGTTGATGGGTATTTCTTGGACTTTGCCACAAACTTGAGATACAGTAGTTACTACTAACACATTACACATTCCTTAGAGATAGGGTGGGGGGGGGGGGTTTCTTACATCTAAGCACCAATTATTGTCTCTGGATTCTTAAATTGGGGTAAGAAGTCACCTAATGCTTGGGTCACACATATCATGCTGCCACCGTATGGTTCTGCAGTCTGCAGATGGGATTTTCACAGATCGTATAGTGTGGTCTGCGGTAAAAATGTTCACAAATCTTACCTTTTTTTCTGCCGCCACAACGCCGTCCCAAGGTATCTTGTGGCCGCCGAACGATTGGGGTCACCGTATGGACACCGCATAGCCACCTTGTGATGCTATGCGTCGGAGTTGCGGCATACAGCCTCGCGATTTCTGGAAAAGTTTAATGTGAAGTTAAACAAATCGCAACCCTTTACGGTAAGCAGAAAACCATAGGTTTGCCACACGGCCGCCATACCCAACTGCATGGTCCCCACACGGTTTTGTCAATTTGGTGACTTACTGCCGACGCAAACACGCCAGAGGCGATTTGTGACTTAGTCATTAATGGTAATAAACAGAACATCTACTTGGGTTTAACATCATCATGGAATCGCAGAAGAATGCCCGAAGTCAGGTTTCAACTATCCTATCACCCATACCTAACTCTTTCTTGTTGGGCATCATGTTCTAGCAACATTTAAGGTCATATAAGAATGGGATTCAAACTACCAAATTGTTGTCATTTACATCCTAATTCTTTGGTATTTTGCTGAATGTTAATTGGTAAATATAAAAAATCTAAGTAATCAACAAAATCACAGAGATCTTTCACTTTCATCGTTGTATTTTACTGCATTTTTCCTATTGCTAAAAACCGTTACCACCAATATAACATGCATTTAAAATAATATGTGCAACATTAGCAACTTTATCTTCAATATGACATGTGATTTAAACCTATAGCATTGGCATTATCACTTCATATCAGGTACAAAATAATACAAGAACAAATTCTCTAAAGCTAATAGGTGTTGGTAAGAGGTTAAAGGTCAGTTTTCACTAGACTTGAATAACATTAACAGGAATGAAAGTGGTATCCAGCAAAAATCACGGCAATCAAGAAGAATAAGCATGGGTCTTCTCCCATAGACTTAGCACTAACAGGGAATCGCGGGACAAATGCTGGAACTCAGGTTTCAACAAAAATTTACTAAATATCTAGATTTTGGGTCACACACTTGTAACATTGCTAAAGCATTAAAATAATGGCAGGAAATTACCCCGAAATTGAAATAGCTCTAGCACGCTTAATAATCAACCGATTGAGACGATTGTTGGATTTTCTTGTATGGTTTTCAAAGCTCTTTCCAATAATGCAATTCATTTCCAGATGTGCTTTGAAACATTGCTACTTTAAGCGGCGTGTTTTTCGCGTGCCTCACTAGTGTATTTGTAATTCATATAAATCCGATTTGAATATTAACAGATATATTACAAATAACGATTGGATTTTCATATTTAATTCATGTTTTTATTACTTATATTCATAGGACATTACACACGAGCCAAAACTGGGATGATGGATGGAAATTAGTGTCAGTCACTCACTGACTCAGTCAGTGTCACTGTGTCAGCCATTTTGGTCAGTGGAATGAACAATCGTTTAGATTAACAATCCTGCAGATATTACTTGATCCAAACTAGCTGTGAGCATTCTTTAAGCTGTTAACTATGTGATTGAGCTTACATGAACTGTTTACTCTTACTAAAACAAGTATATTTCTACATGCAAACAGTAGTACTTACATAAAAACGAAAATGCTTCCAGACCAGTGTTCCCAAGCCAACAGCTCTAGCTTTAGCTATTTAACACCAGGGGTCAGCACTAGTTTGGTTTCCCGCCACAATCATGTACACTTTACTGCAGTGGGGAACTAAGCCAGGGGAAGCAGTAGCTTATTAAATCTATATGCCATTATTATATATTAGTAATCACTAGTTCTAGTGCATTTTTATTTGAACAAATTTGGTAAAATGAAGTTATTATTGGTAAAATGAAGTTATTTTCCCTTCTGTTATTGGTACATTCATGACATTTCCATAAAAACTGTTTGTGATCATATTACAATTCAATTCAATTCAATTCTTTATTTCAGACTCAGGATTATGGTAGTTACATAATTCGGTCCATAGTAGGTAGATACAAAAATTAATGTAAATAGGATATAAGTAATAGTATGAATACTACCATACTAACCAATATCAAAATGTTGGTCTACATACAGTAGTAGGCCAACTCTTGTCCGTATATATGCTGGTAACATGAAGGAAAAGATAGTTAAGGTTACCATTTTGTCAGAAAAAAACAGAACCAATTAAGTAGCCAGCCCCAAGAGTGGACTTATTAATCACCAAGTGCAGATTCATTAATCAAAACAATTATTTAATCAAATTTATTGCATGAAACAATTAATTTCTATATTGTGATCCCCTAAGTATACAAATGCACTGAAAAAAAAAGCATAGGATTATTATATGTTTTCCCAATTTTGAGTTGTGGATGTAACACAATAGAAGGGGACACCAAAAATAATATGTCCAGAACAATAGTTGCGTCCAGAACCAGTTTAATCACCCGGGAATATTAGATAACAAAAAAATATATATGCATGCATATTTATTTCAGGTAAGAGTCTTCTTTTATTATTTCATTGAATAACAGGTAATATTCTATGCAGGCTCCTCCCCCATCTTGATATGATCTTAAATGTTGGCAGGACATAAAACCCCAACAACCAACCAACGAACCAGGCTCCTCCTACCTGGTCACACAGCTAATTATATCAGATGCTGAGCCATCCGAACACTATGACTGCCTATTTCCTTAATTTCTACTAAGGCCTTATCCTGACTTTGACAGGTTTGGTCGTAATGCTTTGCATTGTATTTGATTCGTTTTTGGGGGGGGGGGGGAAAAAAAACGGGGGGGGGGAGACTGACACTCTTATCTAAGTCATTATAATAATAATATGTGTGAGTGGGTGGAAGAAAGAGCCTGGGCTTTGGCAAAACATACCACTCAGATGGTTTGAATATTCTATCACAGGTATGTATCTACTATGATAAACCTATTCCCTTATAACCAGAATATTTTACATAGGGACTTAATCTATAGCATATACAAAAAGTGGGTATGATTGGTATTATTTATGTAGTTCAAATTGCACAATCAGAAATTGGCTGGAATCAAGTTAAAACAAACAAACAAGATGTAGATGGTCATTCTATTAATTAAATAGATTATTTTATTATAGGCACTGTGCTAGGATTTCGCAGGACATACATTGTAGTGATTCAGTGAGTGCATCAGTATTGGTGACATGATTATGTAGCATCTAGTGACATTGTTATTCATATGCTGACTTGGAATCACTATGAACACAGATAACATTTAGTTTTATTTATGGCATGCCTAACTGAATAGGCTGACATATGCAATTTGAGGAATACTGAAATATCATTCATTATACATAGACCTTCGTCTTTAAATATTAACAAAATGGGAAAATTTATGAAAAATAATAAAACAAAGTAGGGCCTACCACCAATAAGAAATCTAAAAACGAAGCAATTTTGTATTAGTCTTTTATTGGAAATATGAAATGATAAGAATCAGAATACTTGCCCCAGATAATTGTTGAAATGTATAGTCTAAGAAAAACAATTCCATCAATTTTTAGTAATATTGTACTAATCCAAGGTGTTCTCTTATCTTAGCTCATGTTTAGAATTACAAAAAATAGCCAGCACATCTCACCACCTAGTGTAATCTTTGGTTCAATCAAATGAAAGCCTATGTATTGAATGCGGTCTTAGTTAATTCATCTGAGGAGAAAGTGTGTGTCAGCTGAACTATATGGTCTCATTGATGATTAATGATGAATCGTCTGGTGTTCTTGATCCAACTGCCATCTCAGTACTTGTATGTAGCTGCCACAAAGTGGGAATTCGGCCTAAAATTTAAAGAAAGACTCTGTCAAATACAATAAACTGATAATATACTAAACATTTGGAATAAGTTTCCGGTATATAAGTATATAAGGTGATAAACTAACTGATTTAAGCTCTGAACACACCGGACACGGACGTCAGATGACATATACAATAGCCCAGGCTCTTCGCACAGTGGTTGTGCGGCTAATTGATGAATAGATATTCACATGGCAACTGTCGAGATTTATGTAGGATACAGGGAGTAGGTACAGATACAAGCTTGCAACCGCTTTGTGACCAAAAAACACAAACCACATCAGTCACCAACCTCCATGAGACCAAAGCAAAAGTTAACTTTGCCCAAGGTAACGGAATGCTACACTACACATTATCTACGGTACGCATCACTATGGAGCCCGTAGACAGGGTTTTGAATTACGCATGTTACCGGAAACATGTACAATTCAAAACTAGACACAAATGATTCTAGATGATTCTATTAACTTTGTTCTATTCTAGGTGACCAGGTAGTACAACCCAGAAATTAGATAGAGATCCTACTTATCATTACTTATATGCAGGTTACCAGACACTAGCTAGTTAAGATTATATATAGTTAGTTATATATTAATGAAGATTGACAAAGTTCTTGGTAATTGAAGACATGAGACATCATCTAAGGGTTGATCAGTCATACTGTCGAAGCACACCAGGCACACACACACACACTCACACTTGCAATAGTAGATGTCCTCTGGTCTGGATGTGGTTTTGGTGCTTCTGATTGTCACCGTCAAGTGTGTCGCGTGTGCCTTGATGTCACTCCCAAGCAGCGTATGACGGCCATCCCCCGGCATCTCGGAATAAAATAAATTGGACTGTCTTAACAAGCATGTTAATACAATTATTTTAATATGCCAATTGGAAGTTCTTGAATTTATTTGGCGAAAATAGTTTTTGAGGCCATGATCTGGTAAGGCTTAAGCTGCGAACACACTGGACGCGTAACTGGCGCGTGCGTCAAGCGTCGCGCGTGCGTCAAAAATCTAAATGTATGTAATAAGGAGAAGCCGAACACACTGGCGCGTGCGTTTCTCATGCGTGCGTCACAAATCGCTTTTGGAGCGATTTTTTACGCTTGACGCATGATGACGCGTGGCTTTTGACTGAATTTGGCCAACTTTGCCTGACTTTTCCTGACTTTGCCCGACCACACAGTGTGTACAGTGTGTACAGTGTGTTATGTGTGTGTACCAGACAGTGTGCAATGTGTGTGTAACACACGGTGTGTTATGTGTGTTTAGTTGAGGCTGCTTAAGCACATGGATGGTAGTTGCTTTCATAGTGGTTAGAACACATGTTTGTACCGTCCTACATGTTTGGACCGTCCCATTTTTTTCATATATCATATGGAGACTGCTTCCTAACAGGTAGTTGCTTTTGATAGTGGTTGGAGCACATGTTTGGACCGTCCTACTCTTCCCATCTGTTGTTAGGTATGTTGTTTGTATGTATGTAGTGTGGATGTGTGTGTACCGTGTGCTATGTGTGTGTTCTGATATGATCTTTGACGCGTGGCAGACACATCCAGTGTGTTCGCTATTTGCGTGTGAGAACCGCATGACGCCCGCTTGTACTTGACGCACGCCCGATATTTTTAATCGATCCGATGAAAGTTTATTAATTTATTTTACAAAAATAAATGCTCCCCATAGACATAGCATTGCTGCAGCACACATCACGGCGGTATTTTACCCTTCACGGGCTAGTTTCCGGGGTTGTGACGTCATGCCGACATCGAGAATACATATAGAAAACATGTTTACCAAGAAGATTATATTAAATTGATAAGGTTAGGGTTCTGGATTTCTATTAATTATCCCGATGACTTCCCATCAACCACCGTGCGCCCGAGATGCTGAACTCGCTTATTGCACTGCGTGTATCGGCAAAATAAATGGTCGTACGCCTTTCTTAAATTCTTCTCTTCTCCTGACGCCATTTTCAGCACATGCAGTCGAACTAATCATAGATGAAAATATATTAGGAATATTAGTTACCTTTCTATGAAATGATGTGAAGAATGTGGTGATTATTGATTCGAGGAATGGTGAAGATCCATATGCACAGCATCAATTTTGGCTAATATTAGGTTCAAGCCTCCATTTGCAATCAGAACAGTGGAATCTGCTTCTGATTTTCACCGTCAAGTGTGTCGCGTGCGCCTTGATGTCACTCCCAAGCAGCGTATGACGGCCATCCCCCAGCATCTCGGAATAAAATAAATTGGACTGTCTTAACAAGCATGTTAATACAATTATTTTAATATGCTTAATCTTTAATGGAAACGGTCTATTAACAGTGTTGTCTTTTAATTTAAATATACCACTTTTTAGCACAGACAATGCATAACAGTCAAAGGCATCACAGTTTCCCCTTAATAATTTCACCCCGTTTTCAGCGCATTGCATGCACAGTGAGGGAGAGGGGGGGGGGGAGAGAGAAAATCGACGTTTTGCACTGCGTATATCGGCAAAATAAATGGTTGTACGCCTTTCTTTTGCTCCTGATGCCGTTTCAGCAAATGCATAGAAAGGAAGGGAGGGTGAGAGAGAAAATCGACGTTTTGCACTGCGAGTATCGGCAAAATAAATGGTCGTACTCCTTTCTTTTGCTCCTGACGCCGTTTTCAGCGCATGCAGATTAAGGGAGGGAGAGGGACACCACCTAGAAACAAACCGCTTGAAACACATATAGAAAACATATTCAACGAACAGATTATATTAAATTGATACGGTTAGGGTTCTGAATTTCTATTAATTTTGAATAAAATTGACATTTTGAACTGCACATATCGAGTCAATGCATTGTCAATGGCCATGAGCAATCTTCATATAGAAAAAGTGAAATATCTCTAAAATTACACCACTTAGAAACAAACCGTTTGGAACACAGATAAAAAACATTTCAATAAACAGAATATATTAAAGTTATACGGTTAGGGTTCTGAGTTTCTATTAATTTTGAATAAAATTAATGTTATGAACTGCGCGTATCTGCAAACTCAATGCATTGTCAATGGTCATGAGCAATCTTCATACAGAAAAAGTGAAATATTTCTAAAACTACAACACCTAGAAACAAACCACTTGGAACACATATAGAAAACATATTCAACAAACAGATTATATAAGAGAGGGGAAGGGGAAGGGAGAGGGGAAGGGGGAAAGAAAATTGACGTTTTGCACTGTGCGTATCGGCAAAATAAATAGTCGTACGCCTTTCTTTTTCTCCTGATGGGGAGGGGGGAGGGGAGGGGAGAGGTGGAGGGGAGAGGGGGAGGGGAGAGGGGAAGGGAGAGGGGGAGGGGAGAGGGGAAGGGAGAGGGGAGGGGAAGGAGAGGGGGAGGGGAAGGGGAGGGGGAGGGGATAGAAAATCGCACTGCGCGAATGGCAAAATAAATGGTCGTACGCCTTTCCCTAAATTCTTCTCATGCTTCTGATGCTCCTGACGCCGTTTTCAGCACATACAGTCGAACTAATCATAGATGACAATATATTAGGAATATTAGTTACCGTTCTATGAAATGATGTGAAGAATGTGGTGATTATTGATTCGAGGAATGGTGAATATCCATATCCACAGCATCAATTTTGGCTAATACTAGGTTCAAGCCGCCATTTGCAATCAAACAGTGATGAAAGAACAGCTCTGATTGGCTTAGCATGACCACCCCCGAAGCCATTTGAAGACTGTACCTTATTGGACGGCGCATGCTGGCGTGCGCCTGATG
>JASIRB010000244.1:0-24954 GCA_030323885.1 Branchipolynoe longqiensis | reverse complement strand
CGGAGAACTAGGCCCGATTAATGTTAGCAATATTGGCCTCACCGTCGCCGCTATCATAACACTCAGAGACACCCAGGAGTAACAGTGGACGCGCGACCCGGCAGCACCTGCTGTGTATGAACATAAACTTTAAATCTCCCCAAAATTAACTTGGAATAAATAATGTGAACAAAAAATAACACTGATCAGCAATAATCAATTAAGTATCAAGCAACAGCATAAACAAGTTGTGTCTAAACTCCTTTTCGAATTTTATACTTTGATAGAAACGACCGGAGTTGTTTGGTACCCAAATAAAAGGACAAATGTTCACGAAAAATATGTAAATTGTGTTGCATTTGATTCATTTTTTAGTTAGATTTATTGATTAAGCAGGAGATATTTCAATCACAGAGAATTGGTCTTCTCCGTTCCACTGGTTCTCATATCCCAGTAATACCGAGCGTCAGGCTAGGTATCAACAAGTATTAATTTTTAAGTCATTGGTTTGACTCACCCGGTGTGGCGGTTTCAGCCGTGTCCCGTGCTCAGCCGTGTCCATAGCTTCTGCGCATGCGTCAGAATCTAATAAATATGGCCGTAATCGATTAACACGACCCGGGTGACTCGGGTCATCCGAGTGGTCAGAATTTCAAATAGAACACGGCGAGTGGAGTCGACAAATACACGTGCGTGTGCAAAAAAAGAATAACTTAGATTAATGAAATGGAAATATAGATAAACTAGGCCATCATAAAATACTTTAAATCCTATTTTGCTGTAGTTTTATCGGTTATTAAAAAAAAATAAAAATTGTCCACCCGAGCACAGAGAAGCGTATTCGATTATTCGACCCGAGTTAGTAGGATGTGTGCATGCGCCAATAAGTGGCTCGGGTGACCCGAGTTGATGCGAAATCCGCGCATGCGCAGAAGCAACTGGACACGGCTGAGCATGGGACATGGCTGAAACCGCCACACCGGGATTTGAATCCTGTTGAACTGCCACATGAGATGTGGGTGCTCAACTTATTTGGTCATTAATGCCTAATGCGTTCGTCATAAGGGGAGACAGGAAAGGTAAAGTGGGTCTAGTGAAAAGTACTTGGTATGAGTAGGCCCTACTTCTGCGACCCCCCGGCCCCAACCCACCCAGGGGGGGATAATGACTAACACATTACCGGTACAGGGAAAATAAAGGAATTACCCAGAAACCAGAACCAACTGCTGAAACTGGTTCTGGGCAAATCTGTGCTCCGTTGGTGACCAGTGTGACTGACGTCTTGAGTAGGCCTACTGTAAAACATAGGAGAAGGCACTGGAACCAATTTATATCAATTCCACGGAAACAACAAAGGAAGGTCGGTCCGAAGCATTGCTTATTCATATTATTGATTTACACGACACAGCTCTTTAAATCTGAAAATTGCTCCGAATATTTTGTCATCAATCAAATACCTCTCGAAATCACTCAAATTTGAGGATGTTCACTTTTGAAACTACTACCTGGTACCACATTCATGTTTGCATATCTGTTTTCTATCTATTGGCCAATTTTCACAAAGATTGGGTGACCCTTGCATGGTGATTTTCCCATTCTTTAACTATAATGATAATGTTGACTTCAAGTCTGGATTGAGCACTGTCAGCGTAGTAATCTGCATAACGTGGTTAAACAACTAGTCTCAGTAATTACAAATTAATAAAAGCTTTAAAAGCGTTATATATATTTTAAAATATATATATTAAGAAAGTTATGCAATTTTTTGAATTTAAGAAAAGATTGGTGACCAGATTTAGCGACTTTGTTGACATTGCCTACTGTTCATCCTCAAAATGCATCTGATCATCACCCAATCTTCATGAATATCGGCCAATAGATACAGGTATGCGAAAATGAATATGGTAGTTTAAAAAATGAATATCCTCAAAATTTACTCCTTTACTTTTGTCGTTACTTGTACACATCAGCACACAACAGTGTCTTCTTTTATTTTTTATTGACAAGGTATTTACTCTGCCCATAAAGTATAAGCTCCCGCGAGGGTCCTTGTTTTCAACGCTGGGCAGCTGTGGTGCTGTCTTGGTCTGGTCCCTCGCCCAGGAGTGTGTACCTGTTTCTGCTCAGGCCAGCCTTTTGCGATTTTGGGTGTTAGTAGCGTATGTTAGTTTTTTTGTATTTTTCCAGAGTTTTGTCGAGTCTGAGTATGATACCTTAGCCTACTATGTACATCTACTTGGGTGTCATGCAGGCTATGCTAGAGGATCCCATCCCATTTTGATTTGATTTGTTACAGCATCCTTTCACCCAAGCCCTGTCCTTAGATAGTGTACCCGTGTGCCAGAACACACTCGGGCCCTTTAGGACTGCGACCAGGTGGGATGGTTGTGTTTGCTTAGCCAGTTTGTATTTCAGGGTGGATCAGATGCATGACAGAGGCCTGTCTATTTCTGTGTTGGTTTGTGCCATTACACATACCCAGGTGGACTGTGCCATGTGGTGATAGCTTTCCTGATTTCCTAATCAACCTCATTGTTTTGGAGAGGAGGGCTAATTGTCCTATTTTTAATACCTACCATTTTCTCTGACATGTCTTTTGCTTTTTGTGCCAGTACACAGCAAGCAGCGACTGCGCTTAGGGGCAGGGGTAATTTTGCTGTGTCAGTAAGTACTTGTTTTCTTTAGGAATTTTTTGTAGTGGTGAAGGTTACGGATTGCCCGTTGTTTTGTGTTTGGTTTATTCAAGGCATGTGCTGCCATGGCCAGTACACTTCTCATAGATTTTTGTGTTACTCATTTCCATCAGTAGTATTGGTGTTCTAGTATTTTCAGGTGCGTTTCCCTTCTACTTGTTAATAGTGTTGGATTGCATTTTTTGTGTAGTTCTATTGTAGGATATATTTTGTGTACTTGGAGACATATTTTAAGGGCTTTATTTTGCAGTACCCGTAGCTTGTTTAGTAGTTTGGTATTTCCTCCCAGTATACTACATCACCGTAGTCAAAGTAGGGGAGGATCATGCCTTTATATATTTTAATTGCCATGTTCTCAGTCATGTAGTATATCAGTTTTGCCAGTAGCCATATTTTGCGGTTTGCTTTTTTGATAGTGTTTGTTATGCAAAGGTAATAATTTAGGTAATAATTTAGGTGCCTGTCGAGGTCCACTCCCAGATATCGGTAGCTGTCTACCTGCTCTAGTTCGCTGTTTCCCAGGACACACTATATTTTATTGTTACTGGTTAATCTGGTACCAAATAGTACCATCTTCGTTTTATTGTTATTTATAGTTATCTTATTTAGATGGCACCACTCTGTCAGTTTCATTAGTGTTTGATCTAGTTTTGTTTCTATTTCTTTGAATGATTCACCTGCGGTATTCACCACAGTATCATCTGCATATAGTTGGATGTTTTCAATGTCTAGCCAGTTGTTTAGATCATTTATTTATATGAGGAAGAGAAGTGGTATATATATGAGGAAGAGAAGTGGTCTTGCGGCGATATTCACTATTTCACAACGCCCCATGCGTACTCAGCCTCGTTCTGACGTCTAATTAGGTCACCTGTGAATAGTGTCAATTGACAATATTCACAACGCATGTGACATCTGACAGCGACGACAAACACTACAGTTTTGGGACCGTTGCCACAGCGCATACAAAAGCTATGGAAATTACAAACTTTCAAATGCATGTCTGTCAGTCAAATTTTTGGATATTTTGAAAATTCCAAAAGTATATATTGCTTTTAGGTCATTGGAGCTTACACATTTGTTCATGTTTGGACAATTTTAGGAAGGGAAGCTACCAAACTAGTCAGTCACTATTAATACACAATATTCACAACGCAAACAACATCTGATGGCGACGACCAACATTACGGTTGCGGGACCGTGACCACGGTGCATGCGTGGTAATATCCTCTATTGATGACTAAAGTAGAGATTGGGGCCAAATGTATGAACAACTTTTTATCGGCTCCGGTGTTAAGGGCGGCTGGCGGGTTAGCTAACATCGGTGTTGGAATATGTGTCACAGGAAATGTTTGTGGCCAAAGCGTGGCGGAGTTAAACCGATGCGTTAATTATAGATTTGGGAAATCCCTCTGAGCCTGTTGCCGGCGAGCACCGCTAGTTGACAATATCGCCGCTGATGCGGCAGTGGTGGAGGCGGCGGCGGCATTAATATCGGTTAGATTTTAGGGTTAATTTAATGAAATTTCATGTTTTGAGTATGTAATTCTGTTAAATATGATAGCATTGAATAGATTTGGGCCTAATCGGTCCCTAACAATGATATGGCTTGGGGTTACCTTAGACGACGTTAAACTCACGGAGCTTCCGTAAACCGTTGACATACATACCGACTTTTCGCCGCTAACCCGGAGATCCCCGCTAACCACGGGTTTGGAGCGCTAACCCTGCTTCATACATTTGGCCCCAGAGTGGCCGTAGCGCGGACTTGTGCACCACAGACACCTCCATTCACGAAGAATACGCTAGTTTATATATAATTCACCAGATGGCAGCATACGCCCAACAACATGGAATGGGCGATAATAGAACTACACATGTGTACACTAAACATACATATCACTATCACCGAAGGACATAACTCACAATGACGCGTAAATACTCCATTATGATTATCTATTTCGTTCGTCGACGTGGACAACGCGCCGAATGAGGCTGACCTCAAGTAACACTGATACATAACGCCAACACTCGCCTGGTCACCTGCCATTCCCCACAGATGTCGCCACTATGTAGTCTGGTTCCCCTCCATCCTTTCGTTACGAGCAATGAGTGGTAGCCTGGCACCCTAGCCTAACATGGGAGGGGTGGTCAGGAACCCGACTACGATGGAAATATACGGGAACATACACAGCTTTTTAAACACATATATAATATGAATAAGCAATGCTTAGGACCGACCCCCGGGTCGTATTCGATTAACACGACCTGCGCGACTCGGATCACTATGGAAGATCTGTAGGGAGGGACCAGTGTAGTTGTACCTCGACTCGGCATGTGTTACTCTGTGGTGGGGCATCGTCTAGCAATGGGTGTCTGTATGTGTGTGTATGTCTGTGTATGTATGTCTGTGTGTGTATGGCTGTGTGTGTATGTCTGTGTGTATGTCTGTCTGTATGTATATGTATGTGTGTATGTCTATGTGTGTATGTCTCTGCATGTCTGTCTGTGTGTATGTCTGCGTGTGTCTGTCTGGGGGTGTCTGTGTGTGTGTGTGTGTGTGTGTGGCTCTCTCTGCAAAGTCAGGTTGGGTGTATGTGTGTCTGTGTATGTCGGGTGTGTGCATGTCTGTGTGTTTCTGTATATGTGTGCGCTGTGTGTGCATGTCTGTCTGTGTGTGCCTATCTATGGGTGTATGTCTGTGTGTGTATGTCTTGTGTGTGTATGTCTGTGTGTATGTCTGTGTGTATGTCTGTCTCTGTGTCTCTGTAAAATCAGGTCAGGAAACACACAGACACATACACACACATCCACCTCATATCCCCTTCCCCTCTATGACCCTGCACAGCAGGCCTACTTGGTTGGGGGGGCTAATGGGGTCACGAGATTGGCCTAATTGGTTAATGGCCTTCCTGCATAATGGGTGTTTCAAACTGAGTGTTCAAAGGGGTGAGGTTATAAACTCACTGGTTATTCTGTATATACTGTCCCAAATCATTAGCTAATAGACCAATATCTAAGTTGGATATATAGCATCAAATGTAAGTAGTTGTTTTAATTTTGACAAAATTATATTTCATCGGACCATGCAACTTTAAGCCCATAGCAAAGACCCTATATTGTAGGGTCTTTGCCCATAGGCAATTATTAACCAATCGCTGTCGTCCACCCTGTATGCTGCGTAGCAAAACAAGCGATTTCCGTTTCCGTTTGCTGGATTTTGATTATTCAACAGGAGTATTCAAATGGCGGTGCCCATATAGGGCTATTTCCGTTTCCTTTTCCGTTTGCTGGATTTTGGTGTCAAAATGTATGGCACTCTCACACTCTATAGTCGTGGTAACACGGGCGCTGTAAACCGATTCGTAGAAATCGACTTGTATAGATCGGGTTACATTTCGCGTGTGAACGGGCGTCTGAGGCGGATTAGGGCTGAATCGATTCCTGTGATCCTGATACTGGAAACCACTTGTGGAGATGGATTACGCGAGTAGATTTCTGTGAGTCGATTTATTTTGTCCGTGTGGATGCACTGAGGCGGATTAAGCACCTCACACGCATGCGCAGTCGACACCTTAGTTTGTTGACTTTCCGGTCGATCAAAAGCACATATTATATAATTTGGTCTATGAACCTGCTAGAGGTGCACAGATATTTTTTTCATCAATTATTTTTAGGGTTTCACTGCCCAGCAGAAGTTTTGACCATTCCAAACCAATACGATTCAGTACATACATATCTAGGTCGAACCCACTCTCTAGTGGTCACGTCGACTAACCGAAAACTGGTGCTGGTCAGACTGGACTTGCTCATGCGCAGATATCGATTTCCGGCCCAAGTACTGCCCGTGTGAACAGGCCGCTAATTCGACTCACCTGATTCGATTTGTCTAATTCGCTTCACATTTTGCCATGTGACCACGGCTTATGAGTGTGGGTATTGTTTATATATATATGTACACGTCTTAAGCCCTGTTTACACGGGCGATTTAAAACGCCTCATATAAAACGCCTTGCCTAGATCGATTCACATTTGCCGTGTAAACGCGACTCTGAGGCGTTTTAGGGCTGAATCGATTCATATGAAGCGCTTCATCTATACCACCTCGCTAGGTGGTTTATTTGAAGCGATTCAGCTTGTTCCCAGGCGGCGGTAGTATAAAATAGTAGTGCGTGCCGGGAACAGGGGGAGCAGTAACTAATCGCTGGTGCCCGGCAGTGTTAGAGCCCAATTAGGCCGAAATCTAGTGAATGCGATCATATTTAACAGAATTACAGACTCAAATAATGAAATTTAATTAAATTAACCATAAATTCCAAGCGATATTAACATAGCAGTTACATCTGCATCGAATCGACGTGTGTAAACTAAACAAATAGCAATGCTTGCCGGCTACAGGCGGAACTAAGGCTGCTTGTTCCCGGCGACAAAACACTTTCAAACTCTGTCAGTGTAAACGCGCTTCTGAAACGCTTCATATAAATCGCTTTGTCTAGAACGTTTCACAATTCCCCGTGTAAACACGGCTATTGTCCTTAGCCTCCCCCTTGGGGGGTGGGGGGGGGGGGTCGGTATTAAATGTGAATCAATCTCCCAATTTGACAGCCGATCCAAACGGGATGGCCGAATGAGTTGAGCGCCCGTCTCCCGTTTTGGTAGGTCGTGGGATTCAGGTCCTAGGTTAGTCAAACCAATGACATAAACGTTAATACTGTCGCTACCAGGTGGTGCTAAGTACTACTACTAGGCACATCTATTTCTAGGAGGCAGAAATGAAGAGTAGACTGAGGAAGACTGATTGTCTGCAATTAAAAAATGTCTGCACGAATGAAACCAAATAAAGAGACAGTTGCCACATTCGAAAGTACAACCACAGTAGGGGTGGACAACAACCATGTGATAAAAAACTGGTTTGGTATGAATCAACAATAAACAAGTTGTGGGTGTCCTTGTTCCAGTGTGCAGTTTATCTATATGTGCATAAAGTTGATGAACTGGGACAGAATGCAAACAAAATAATATTTTTTAAATCACTCAAGATGGTGGCCACTGATTAAACTTTTAAAATTGATTAATTTATATGTTACCTGATTTCATCAATTCGGCACCCCACTAATAGTGACCGATGGTAGATGAGTATCTGATCAATATATTTAGCATAGAAGATTTCAAAAGCATGTGGCTATATATCCATAACCCAGCCTTCCAACACTTTTTCTATAGGGTTGTTTAGCTCTCCTCGAGACTGTTGTGAGAGTAACAACCTTACCCCCCCCCCCATTTCCTTTGCCTTGTCCATCATCTCATATAGACGAGATCACGGTTCCGACTGTGCATGCGCTGAAAACGGCGTTGGCAGCAAAGCAAAGTTTGTCGATACGCGTAGGGAAAAACTTCGATTTTATTCCAAATGAATAGAAATACATAACAATTTGGCATAAACATGTATGCACACATGCAATATAATGATCTGATGAATATAGATAGCTAAAGCCCCGTTCACACTGGCGAGTTAAATCGATTCATATAAATCGACTTGCCTACTTCGACGCACATTTGCCGTGTGGACGCTACGCTAAAGCGATTTAGGGCTGAATCGATTCATATAAATTGGATTTTATAAACCACCTAAGCAGGTGGTTTATATGAACCAAATTTTATGATTCAACTTATATCGCCCATGTGAACCCAACCGACTTACTTGAGGCAGATTAAGGACGTCACACTATATAATATAATTTGATCTATGAAACCGCTAGCTGTGCACAGATATTTTTTTCATCATTTATTTTTAGGGTCTCACTGCCCAGCAGAAGTTTTGACTGTTCCAAAACAATACGATTCAGTTAGTACATATCTAGGTCGAACCCACACTCTCTCATGCGACGTCGACGAACCCAAACTGGTGCTGGTTAGTCTGGACTTGCTCATGCACAGATATCCACTTCCGCCTTAAACCGCTCTGTGTGTGGACACGACACTAGTTCGCCTCATCTAGTTCACCTTATCTAGTTCGGCCTAAAGTTGTGCTGTGTGAACGGGGCTTAAGACAAAACTAGCCATAGTTAAACATTTTAAGCTAAGAAACATACAATTCCACACAAAACAATCAGTGATATCCACATCACCATTATTAATTCTTGTTCTAAATATTAAAATGCCAAATGTGTCAACATACACTTGTTTCAGAGAAATATATAACCAATATCTGATTAACACTACTAATTTTCTAGTTCTACACATGTCATTAACCATAGGATATAAATAAAAACATTAATAAAATAAGTAAAACTGACTCTGGCTATGGCTCTAACACTAGTCTGAGTGCCCAGATTTGTCTAAATCTAAATGCACATGGCATAAGATGTGCTGATTATATTGATGTAAATGCAATGCTGGATAAAAGATTAATATCTTAATTTATTATATATATTTTTTAGTTAGTGTTCTATGTTTCAAACAAGAGCTGAGATGAGTTGAAACTAGCACATTTCACAACTGCACCCAGTGTATTAGCATGTGCCATGTGCTTCTCACGGGTTTGTTTTGCTTTGACGGATCCCACAATCACCCCGCCACTGGAATGGTGATGTAGTCTATAGACGAGATCACAGTTCCGAGTGCGCATGCGCTGAAAACGGCATTGGGAGCAAAGCAAAGGCGTGCAGCCATTGAGTTTGCCGATACGCGTAGGGCAAAACTTCCATTTTATTCAAAATTAATAGAAATACATAACAATTTGGCACAAACATGGACGGAAGGATGCAATATAATAATATAATGAATATGTTTAAGACACAACTCTCCATAATTAAACATTTTGAGCTAAGAAACATACAATTTCAGTCACTTTACAGGCTGATGTTTACATCACCATTGACTAGCCATAAATAATTCTTGTTCTAAATATTAAAATGTCAAATGTGTCAACAAAAACTTGTTTCAAAGAAATATATAACCAAAATCTGATTAATCCTACCCATTTTCTATTTCTATATATGTCATTAACCATAGGATATAAATAAAAACATTAATAAAATAAGTAAAACTGACTGGCTATGGCTCTACCACTAGTCTGAGTGGCCAGATTTCTCTAAATCTAAATGCACATGGCATAAGATGTGCTGATTATACCGATGTAAATGCAATGCTGGATAAAATATTAATATCTTAATTTATTATATATATATTTTTAGTTAGTGTTCTATGTTTCAAACAAGAGCTGAGATGAGCTGAAACTAGCCCGTTTCACAACTGCACCCATGTGCCATGTGCTTCTCGTGGGTTTGTTTTGCTTTGACGCATCCCACAATGCACCACACCGCTGGAATGGTGATGTAGTCTATTGGCAGGGTGCCAATGTAGGCCAGCCCTAATACCACACCAGGACGCAGCAGGTAGGCCTATAGCTCACATATTGACTCTCCGTATCTATCCCCCTCTGATGGTCGGTTGGCTGTTGTTGTCTTGCGTCCTAGCAACATCTAAGATCACATCAGGACGGGTACCGACTTATGACAGTGCACATTCATGGCAAATTTATAGTGCTGCCCCATTGGGAGACCAGGCCGCCGGTACCATGACCTGATATCCCACACGGTCACATTATCCTGATATTGTGCTAATTAATCCTTGTCCTATCCTAGTAATGCCAAGTGCCAAGTAAGATCGCAACAAGTGTCAATTGTTAAAGTCATTATTTGGACTGGACTGGATTCAACTCGACTCAACTTTAGATTTCCAATGTCATGTCCAATGTCATTTACTAAGTTCATTTTAATATGGGGTTTGGGTTTCTCGGCCCTCTGGAATATGGAATCACCTCTACTGATATTCATCCTATTGACGCTCAGGCCTCAACCCCTATATTGGGCAATAATTGCTTAATATTGATCACTGATACTTCGGTGATAGGTACTTTCCATTTGGATAGGCTTACATAGAAATGAATGTATCCACGCCGATAAAGCATTGCCATTCCCATAGATATGTTGGCGTTCAGAGATCAGCAGCAATTCTGCTTGATCAGTAATGTGCTGCATATAGCAATGCTGTTTGTCGGCTCAATTTGTAGATCTTTTTAAACGGGTCCGATCGGACTGGTTAAAGCTGCATAGTCCGATGAAAGCATCACATTTTCGGAGCCAAAAATAGTTTTTTTTATTGAAGATTTATACTGCCTACCATGGATAAGGCTGAATAGACTTGTTTTCACCATTAGACATTTTGTCGATAGAAATCCTGAGCCTATACACTTTTACTGACCCAAGGGATTTTTAAGCTCCCACACCACATAGACATGGTTAAGATTAAGAGCAACTGGCCTTTGTTGATGCTATAAGTTATACACAGCGGTGGAAATCCAAATTGGCAGAGGTGGGGGCATGGGGAATCGAACCACCACCCTTCAGATTAGGAGTCCAACCTAGAAAAAAGAACACTACTTATCTCGATTTGATTCTACATATCCCACTTAGATACTGGTGCACTTATTAAAGCTGCATAGTCCGATGAAATATCAAATTTTCAAAACCAAACCAATTATCTAGATTTGATTTTATATATCTAACTTAGATCATCATCATCATCATCATCATCATCATCATCATGCTGTCGGTTGCGATGCGACAAAGACTGCTTTCATTACTTGACTGCCGCTCTCCATTTAGCTCTCTGCTGTGAGAGTGATGTCCATGAGTCGGTCTTAATGTCTCTCAGCTTCAGGTTTCTCTTGATGGTATCCTTGAACCGGAGACGAGGGCGCCCTCTCTTTCTGTAACCAGAAGACAGTTGAGAATAGAGGATCTTCTTTGGTAGCCTGTCTGATGACATCCTCATCCTCCTGAGGTGTCCAGTCCACCGGAGATTCTTTTTGATCAGAAGATCTTCCATAGAGGGCAGCCCCATCCTTTCGAGTATTTCCTTATTTGTCAACATTTCATGAAAGCTGCCTACAAAAGTGTTGAAGTGCTGCTGGCTTTTGCAAGTTACCAGCGGCAATCTCTCGGGGAGCAAATAGAGGTTTCGCACCGGCAAGAACATGTCAAGACAGGCACAAAACTATTTGTCCCTGCAGTGGCTGGTCGGGAGATGTTGGGAGTTCCATACATCAACCGCCCTTAATGCTGCCACAGTGACATGGTTTTCTGCTTAGATACTGATGCACTTATTAAGCATTTGTTTCTGCATAGAAGGCAATACTGAGTCAAAATAACAAAACCTGTTACTGCAGAAGTCTATGGTGTCAGAGTTTTTGCAAGCTTACCAAAACTAATTTTCCATGGTTGCACTCAAATATTGTAGTAGTCTGCACTGACCTCTCAGGCAAGTAACCACATAGACAGGTAGGCGTGGATACTGTGGTGATATCAGGGAGCCTAGGTGGTGTAATGGTTAGCACACTGGCCCAGAATGCAAAGAGATGTGTGTTCGAGTCCTGCTCTAGGCACAATATTTCCCATTTTCATCACCCCCCACAACACTGGTTGCCGTGACCATGATCCTGTAAAGCTATGTGCTGTATGGTTGTTGAACCTACCCTGCGTATGTATGTATAAGTGCATTGCTATTATGTATGTAATTGAAAACATTAAAAGACTTACAATTCTAGGGGGACGAGTGTAGTAGTCTGCACTGACCTCTCAGGTAAGTAACCACATAAACAGGTAGGCGTGGGTAGTGTGGTGATATCAGGGAGCCAGGTGGTGTAATGGTTAGCACACTGGCCCGGAATGCAAAGATATGCGGGTTCGAGTCCCACTCTAGGCACAATATTTCCCATTTTCATCACCCCCATGACAATATCTAAAAAGTTTACCATTTTAAATAAAAGTAACTTTTAACTAATGTAAAGTAGAAACTAGTGATCGATCTAATATATTTATCTCAGAAAAAATACAGAAATTCAAAACCATAGAATACCATAGATGACCTCCTCCATAATCATTTCATCAAAGACTTGTGGAATTAGCTACTAAATATTACCTTCAGGTAAAAATCTTTCATTATACTAACATTTTTAGATTGGCGTTCAATGGGCTTTGCACCTGAACTCTTCACATATATATATATACACTTGGCACCGCATTGAGCAGAACGGAGTGCTGAGCTGTGCTTGGACGTCCGCTCGGAGCAGACGACAGTTAGCCAGTCAGTCAGTCAGCACACACCCGACCGGGCGTCTATCCAC
Source organism: Branchipolynoe longqiensis (assembly GCA_030323885.1). Classification (NCBI taxonomy): domain Eukaryota; kingdom Metazoa; phylum Annelida; class Polychaeta; order Phyllodocida; family Polynoidae; genus Branchipolynoe; species Branchipolynoe longqiensis. Next base: position 12,093 of record JASIRB010000244.1, on the reverse strand, counting down.
ACTGGAGGAGGGCACGTGATACACACGTCTCAGACACACCACTGTGGTCTAAAGGCAGTGTTCTATCTACACTTGTGTAGGAATCTTATACGGCCAGTCTGTGGCGCTTCTTAGTGAAAACCTACATCTTCTTCATCATTCATCGTTCAGCGTTCCCCATGTGTGTGGTTCGCTACAGGATGCGCCCCATTGGGTGATATAGAAACCAACAACAGTTACTGTCATCACTGTCAATTGTAGAGCTACTATTGTTCTTTTAACAGTTAAGTCGCCTATTCTACAGTTACCTATTATACAGTTACATATTCTACAGTTACCCATTCTACAGTTACCTATTCTACAGTTACCTATTCTACAGTTACCTATTCTACAGTTACCTATTCAACAGTTACCTATTCAACAGTTACCTATTCTACGGTTACCTATTGTATGGTTACATATACTACGGTAACATATTCTACAGTTACCATTCTACAGTTACCCATTCTACAGTTACCTATTCTACAGTTACCTATTCAACAGTTACCTATTCTACAGTTACCCATTCTACCGTTATATATTCTACAGTTACCTATTCTACAGTTACCCATTCTACAGTTACCTATTCTACAGTTACCTATTCTACAGTTACCTATTCTACAGTTACCTATTCTACAGTTACCTATTCTACAGTTACCTATTCAACAGTTACCTATTCTACAGTTACCTATTCTACAGTTACCTATTCTACAGTTCCCTATTCTACAGTTACCTATTCTACAGTTACCTATCCTACATATATCCATTATTCAGATACCTATTCTACAGTTACCTATTCTACTGTTATTCATTCTAGCGTTACCTATTATACAGTTACCTATTCTACGGTTACTTATTCTACAGTTACCTATTCTACAGCTACCTGTTCTAGTACAGGGTGGACCACACAGCTTGGTTGGTTGTTGGAGTTTTAATTCCTGGCAACATCTAAGGTCATATCAGGACGGACACATCACACAAGGAACATCCATCCAATACTGAGGATGGCACAATAGCAACGAGAGCTCTGTGATTTAGACATCCAGACGACAATTGATTTTGGCGGGAAACTCCATGGGGAGTGAGTGTGTGACTGTGAGTGAATTGTCGTCTGCTGGACTAGAACGGCGGAGCGGTCATGGGATGTGGCTCGAGCACTACAGGGACACCGCCCGTTGAAGGTACGTGCACACTGGTTAAATGCCGTCTGTTGCCGTGGAATTGTCGTCTGCTGGCAATAAATGTTGGCGTCTGGTGTCAGTGGAATTCACAACCCTGCCCTGTACTTAAAGTTGCATAGTCCGATGGTTTTGAGTTTCTCTCATTTTCTGAGATAAACATATTAGGTTGTTCATTATTATGTACCTTTCTTTAGTTTGAAGTAACTTTTATTTTAAATCGCTAACTTTTGAGATATTTGAAATGGAAACATGCTAAATTAATGTTGGCAAGCTTGCCAAAACTCTAACACCATAGGCTTCTGCAGTCAAGAGGTTCTATTAATTGACTCAGTCTCCCCTTATATCTGACGACAAATGTTTAATAAGTGCACCAGCATCTAAGTTAGATATGTAGAATCAAATCTAGATAATTGTTTTGGTTTTGAAAATGTTGTTTTCATCGGACTGTGCAGCTTTAAAGTAGCATAATCCGATGAAAAAAATAAAATTTTCAAAACCAAAATAATTATCTAAATTTGATTCTACATATCTTAGATAGATACTGGTGCACTTATTAAGTATGTGTTACTACATAGAAGGGCATATTAAGTTAATTTAATAGAACCTGTTGCTACTGAAGCTTATGAGGGTCAGAGTTCTGACTAGCATGCCCAAATTAATTTAGTCTGTTTTCACACTCAAATATCTCATAAGTTATTAATTTTAAAGCAAAGTTTCTTCAAACTCACCATGAGTGCACACTGTCACAAGTCGGTACCCGTCTTGATATGACCTTATATGTTGTCATGACATAAAACTCCAACAACCAACCAATGAATGATGCACACATCTATTTTGTTGTTGTTGGTACATTAGTTGTTTAAACAGGGGAAATTTCAGTCGCAGGCGATTGGTCTTCCTCATTCCACTGCTCCTCGCCCTATCCTAATAATGCCGAGCATCTGGCTAGGAAGCGACACGTATCAATTTTTAAGTCATTGGTTTGACTCGACCAGGATTAGAACCCACAACCCCACGATCTACCACACAGGAGATGGTCGCTCTAACTCATTTGGCCGTCCCGTCTGTTTATTATTTGTTATTATTCATCACACATTTCCTGTTGTGTTCATTTGTGGGGAATAAACAAGTTTTTAGAGCCTGATTAATTCGTAGTGGAAATAAAACACTAGAAATCCCAGGAAGCTGTGCAAATCGGCTGTCGGAAACTGACACTATATAAAAAAAAACCTGTCATATCAGGACGTGTACCGACTTGTGACAGTGTGCACTCATGGCGACTTTATAGTGCTGCTCCACTGGGAAATCAGGCCACTGGCACCATGACCCGATATCCCACTCAGTCACATTATCCAGACACTGAGATAACCAGTCCTTGCCCTATCCTATTAATGCCGAGTGCTCCGCGCCCGGTAGCACGTGACCACAAAACATGGCGAATCTCTGGCGTGCGGGGGCCGCAAACCTCCCGTGTTGTAAATGTGTTTCGACGTCATCAGTGTTGGATGAATAGCGTTGTCAAGGCAGGCATAGGTTGTTAAAGTTGCATGGTCCGATGGCATTTGAATTTGTTAGTTATATTCGAGATAAATAGCTCATGTTGATGATTATATCCTAATATTCATAAGTCCCGAGTAACTGATGAAAAATGGCTAGCTTTCGAGCAATTTGAGCAGAAAGAACCCAAAATAATTTTGACAAGCTTGCCAAAAGTACTGTGGCTATGACCCAGATGGTCATCTCACGATGACCCCTTGATGTGAGATGACCTACTAATCCTGGAAACTGACAGGGCTGTAGGTAGGTATTTCTGTTTGGAGCATGAACATTCTGGGAACCAATTGGTGCCATAGGCCCATGGCACTAGAGTTTTTAACAAAGTATTATTTTGTAGAAAGGTTAATGCTATGATGGCAGCAGCTGTTCTGGCCGTGCCAATGTGTTATCGTTTGGACGGGATCCGTCGCAAATGCGCCGGGTTCTTGGCTTAACGCTGTGATGGAAGCAGCCGTTCCACAGTGTATGTGCCAGAGGATGGCCAGGGGTAGTAGAATCATATCAGTTTCTACACTCACCTGTGACAAACTGCACATTCTATTATTCAGCCGGGCCTAAGCATTAATGGTTTGATGGGATCCACCGCAATTGCGCAGGTTTCTGGGTTTATTGTTATGATTGCAGCAGCCGTTCTGGTCATGCCTATATGATATCATTTGGAATGGATCCATCGCAAATGCGCCGTTCCACAGAGTATGCGATGGAGGACAGCCTGGGGTCATAGCACTATATCAGTTTCTACACTCACCTATGACGAACTGCACGCTTTGCGATCCTGAGCTGTCCGCCGGCGCATACGCTGCAGAACGGCTGCTGCCATCATAGCGTTAAGCCCAGAAACCGCCGCATTTGCGATGGATCCCATCCAAACGATAAGTAGATTTAGAACAGTTGCTGCCATCATAACATTAAACCTGTAAATCTGCACATTAGCGGCGGATCCCGTCAAGCCATTCATGCTCAGGTCCAGCTGGATCGTAGAATATGGCTGTTGCCATCATAGCATTAAGCGCAGAACCTGGCGCATTTGCGATGGATCCCGTCCAAACAATAACGCATAGGCACAATCAAATTTCAAATGGATGCGCACAAAACACATGTGTGCGCATCCTCACATACATTTAGACCGCCAAGGATATGTGTACTGCTCATATACGATATGCGTAGACACTATGTATGTGGCACACACATTAGAACTATTCCAAGTTTGTTTGTTTTCCCGGACAGGTATACCGATTCCCTTTAAAATTTCGCATTCCTATCTAATGAATTTGCATGTCTCATGTACTTATTTATTGCTCAGTTACTATTTACTGTTATGTCATCCATATGTCTCATCATCCCTCATAGCATACATAGTCCGGATGGCAGATGCAATTTTAATTGACAAATGTAAAAATTTCAATGACCCAAATTGATTAATTATATTTATAGAATTGACCAAACAGCATTGAATATCCAACATGGAGGGGAAAGCCAACATCCACCTCATTTCCCCTTCCCCCCTATGGCCCTACACAGTAGGCCTACTTGGTCCAGGGAGGTTAATGAGGTCATGAAATTGGTCTAATTGGTTAATGGCCTCCCTGCATAATGGGTGGTTCAAAGTGAGTGTCCAAAGGGGTGAGGTTATAAATTCACTGGTTATTCTGTATATGCTGTCCCAAATCATTATCTAATACACCAGTATCTAAATTGGATATATAGGATCAAATGTAAGTAGTTGTTTTAATTTTGACAAAATTATATTTCATCAGACCATGCAACTTTAAGGCAGAATAGTTATCTGGCGTCCCATGCCACCCTTGGCGGACGTGTGAATTTGTCACATGTCACGTAGGTACAACAGGTATGCTCCCGCTCTCTACCTCCAAATGGAGTTATTGTCATGAGCTCTCGTCCACTTTCACTCTCAGTCAATAACAATAAATGCGACAAACTCCATCTGCTGCTTAACGTTAGTTGTTGGTTAGTTGTACTGGCAACATATCTAAGGTCATATCAGGACAGGTACCGACTTGTCACAGTGTACACTCATGGCCATTTTATAAGTGCTGCCCCACTGTGAGACAAGGCTGCCATAACCATGACCTGATATCCCACTCAGTCACATTATCCTGGCACTGAGCCAACCAGTCTTTGACTTATTATAATAATGCCCAGCACCTGGCTAGGAAGCAATAAGTATGAATTTTTAAATGATTGGTTTGACTCGACCAAGGTTCGACCCATGATCTACCAAAATGGAAGACGGACGCTCAACTCATTCGGCCATCCTGTCTGGTGTGCACTGTTGCATAATGTAGGACTATGGAACAGTCCTGTTTACTAACCACCTCCACCCACATAAATCCCTCAGCATTTGAACTAAACCCACGCAATACTCACACCCCTCCTGACATGACCTTAGATGTTGCTATGAGGTAAAACAACAAAAAACAAACAAAAACAATACTCACACAAGCCTTCATGGAAATCCCCAATTAATGTATTTACCCGACCCCAACAGACACACCACAGTCTCTTAGTTGAAAGCAATGACGATGTAAGGAGCTTAATCAACTTACTCTAAATTTTACTTCTTGTAAATAAACAGTGTAAAACCAACTGAATTTGGGGATCCAGATTGTAGTCAGATGAATAAAAGATTGTTTTAGCAACAACAAAAGAAGAAAAAAAGATACGAGAAAAAAAAAGATAAGCCAACATCAGTATAATTTTCGTGTATTCTTGATTATCTCTGTTTATTTTAACCCTTTCATGAATGACAGAAGAATAAGGATATTTAAAAGGGTTTATCGAGATAACATCTTTGAATCCTATACAGCTTTGAATGATGAATGATTTAATGTAGATAAACTATTCGCCTTCAGTAGGGGTGAATGGGGACGCAAAACTGCTTTGGTAAGCAGAATCCACTGTAACAACATGTGAAGGCACTGGTTTCAGGTGGACTTGCTGATCTATATTGGTGTAGAGTTGGTGAACTGGAAGAGAATGCCACCACACCAAAATGGCAGCCATTGGATACTCTACTAAACTTTTCATGTAAATTAATCTACATGATTAAATCAAATCTACAATCTAAAAGCAGCAGGTTATGAAAGATGAGCACCTGACGAATATATAAAGCTGGATAGATTGAAGATTAGTGTGATTATATCCATAACCCAGTAATCTAATAGTTTTTCTATTGGCTTGTTTAGCAGCACTCTTCGTGGGCTGTGGGAGTAAGTAGATTTAAAATTAACAGAACTATGGGTTCCAGATAACGACAATAAACAGACAAGCAAAATATATTGACAACGAGGATATACAACAATAAACAAACTCAATACATTGAAAACGAGAATATATGACAATAAACAAACAAACAAAACACAGAGAAAATGAGAATATACAACAATAAAGAAACAAACAAAATACATTGAAAACGAAAAACAATAAACAAACAATATAATTGAAAACGAGAACAAACAAACAAAATACATTGAAAATGAGAATATACAACAATAAACAAACAAAATACAATGAAAACGAGAATATACAACAATAAACAAACAAACAGCATGCATAGAAAACGAGAATATACAACAAGAAACCAACAAACAGAACACATAGAAAACGAGAATATACAAGAATAAACCAACAAACAGAATGCATAGAAAACGAGAATATACAACCATAAAGAAACAAACAGAATACATAGAAAACGAGAATATACAACATTAAACAAGCAAACAAAATACAATGAAAATGAGAATATACAAAATAAACAAACAAACAAAATACAATGAAAACGAGAATATGCAAAATATACAAACAAACAAATAAAATGAAAACGAGAATACACACCAATAAACAAACAAACTAAATACAATAAACAAACAAATAGGATGCATAGAAAACGAGAATATACAACAATAAACAAACCAACAAAATACAATGAAAATGAGAATATACAACAATAAACAAACAAACAAATTACATAGAAAGCGAGAACAAACAAACACAATACATTGGAAATGAGAACATACTGTACTCTGAAAGCTGAACCTGTTGCCAACAGATGCGATAAATATATACTATCCTGACAAGTGCAGGTTATTTGTGTGAGTGCCAGTATGATGATGCAAATTTGCCTATTTCCAGCATTTCCCAGCTGCCATCTTGCGAGTGCGCGCACAACCTGCCAATTGGTCCCGGTGGCGCAGTTTTATTAATAGCTTACCCACCCAAATTCTTTTTTCCTTTAAGAAATAAAAGAGAATAAAATGCACACACACATACAATGCACACACACATATATATATGTGGTGTTCTCTGTGGTGGAGTGGTTAGAGTGTCTGACTTTTTTCTAGGTCAGACTCCTAATCTGAAGGTTGGTGGTTTGATTCACCATGCACCCAACTTGGATTTCCACCGCTGTGTATAACTTACAGCGTCACCAAAGGCCAGTTTCTCTCATGCCATGTCTATGTGGTGGTGTGGGGGGTTAAACATACCTTGGGTCAGTAAAAGTGTAGGCTCAGGATTTCTATCGACAAACTGTCTAATGGTGAAAACGAGTCTATTCAGACTTATCCATGCTAGGCAGTATACACCTTCAAGAAAAAACAAAATTTAAATACATAAACAAATATTCATGTATATACATGTATTTATATATCTATTATATTTATATAAAATTGGTGCTTGTCACTTCCTAGCCAGGCGCTCAGCATTATTAGGACAGGGCAAGGGCTGGTGTGCTCAGTGTCAGGATAATGTGACTGAGTGGGATACCAGGTCATGGTGCCGGCAGCCTGGTTTCCCAGTGGATTATAAGTCACCATGAGTGCGCACTATCGCAAGTCGGTACCCGTCCTGATATGACCTTAGATGTTGCTAGGACGTAAAACAACAACAAACAAACAAACATATACATATTATATATAGTCAGATAGCAGAGAAGGACTGATATAGCACTGTTCTGGTTTATACTCCCATAATTATAATAAAGCACATACACACGTATTTGATACGCAACGGAAGAAGAACGAGGAGGCAGGGGTGGAAGAAAACACGTGGAGGTGGGCAGTGGCGGTCAGGTGCCAGGGCAGGGTTGTGTGAGCGGCGAGTTGTCAGCAACAGCGGGAAGAATGGGGGAGGGGGGGGGGGGGCATTACGACCAAATCTGTATATGTATATCATATACAACATACATGTTTTTCTCTATTTAAATCCTTTAAAGCATTTCTGCAGATAAGAATTAACACACTAAGTTGCCAAGGATATTATTTGTTTATTTGGCTTTCACGTCCTGTCAACATCTATGGTCACACCGGACGCAGTGGTCTAATCGGTAGAGCGCGGGCCTCATTTGCGGAAGGTCGGGAGTTCGGTTCCTGGCTGAGTCAAAGCAATTACTTATAAAATTGATACTTGTCAATTCCTAGCCGGGCACTCAGCATTAATAGGATAGGGCAAGGAGTGGTTAGCTCAGTGTCAAGATAATGTGACTGAGTGGGATATTGGGTCATGTTGCCAGTGGCCTGATTTTCCAGTAGGGCAGCACTATAAATTCTCCATGAGTGTGCGCTGTCATGAATCGGTACCTGTCCTAAAATAACATTATGTAAAATGGCTAAGGCTCGTATCTGTGGTTGTGTAGGCAGGCTATAGTGAAAGGAAGAGTATAAAGTGTAAAGAAGAAGAGAGAGTCAAGCCCTCTGGTTTATTATTTATATGGTTACATGGGTTCTTTGTAAAGTATCACCCCACCCTTTCCTCCAATGGAAAACAAGCATTCTTGGCCCTACCAATAGGGATCCAGCATTCCTGGTCCCCATGGCTACCAGTGGTCTGCCCACCACCACCAAGCTGTATGCCGCCCCCCCCCCCCCTGGCCACCACCAACCTTGACTTTTGAATGTGGTGATCCCTATCCCAGCAGAGGGGGTAGGCCCTGAGTACACTCACACCCAGACCTGACAGCACCACTATGTCTATTTACATCCCACTCAGGCACCAACAGCCCATGCACATACACACACACATATATATATATATATATATTACCTTGGTATATAGCCTCAGGCTAGCCGCAGGCTAGGGAGAGGTAAGCACATCCGGGTCCAGCAATTAGCATAAGCAGCTCACAGCGGGAGGACGTTCGCTGAGTTGCTCTGGCAGGATTTAACTACTACAACACTTTAACTAACTGTAAGTATTGAGAACTTGCGATTAACTTCCTAAGGATGGTTTATAGCATCCCATTATGAAAGTTTAGAACTTTCTCAGGTCAAATTTGGACATGTTTTGGTGTTTTTAAAAAACACAAGGATAGAACAACACTGATGTTGAGAACCGAAACCGATACCGCTTTGTTCTAGCGTAACCTGTATACAGACAGGAAGAGATGTTAACCCGAGTTGCATCTCCTAAGGAAATTCCTCCGAACCCTAAAAGAGGGTTTTGTTGGGGATGATCCTGGGTTTCTTTTATAGACTCCCCAGACCGGTTTTTGAGGCGAGCCTCCGAGTTTCGTAATATTTTCTTCAACTTGCTGGCGCAGAATGCCATGGGTGGGAGAAGTGTACGAAACAGAGAGAGCGGGCCGGCCAATGGCCGCCCCTCCGTTTGGTTGGTTTCACTACTGTTAAAACCTACGGCATACCATTTAGCTTAACGCCTGTATAGAGAACAGTGTAAATACGTTCCTTTATACCAATAATACCTCAACCCAGAATCTGGCGTTCACATTGTGTTCATGTTGAGATGATACCGGTATTAAGTAACCCTTGTTGTTACAGAAACCGATGGCCACCAAGCGAAACAAGGTTTCGCCGGCAGCGGCAGAAGGTCACGTGCCCTCAGGGGATGACTCATCGCCTCCACAGACGGGTCCGCCGTCTCCACAGCCAGGGGCTGGTCCTTCGGACAGGGACAGCGATGAGGATGACTTCCAGGGCTTGAACCTGGAAGAAAAGATCACAAGAATCATGGACCGCAAGTATAAGAACATTCAGTCCATGACACCGGCTTCCTCTCCTCCCATCCCAGATGACGGTTGGGAAGATTGGTCGGAGGACGATACGGAATCAGCTTTCGAGGTTCCGAAACCGAAAGCTAAAAAGCGTAAGAGAGTAGGAAGTAGCTCAGGTGATGAATTCACAAAAATCAACAAAAAGCGGGTCAAAAAGACCAAGAAAAACAAAAACAAAAAGAAGAGCTCGTCCTCTGATTCATCGGATGACTCCTCATCAACTGAGTCGGACTCAGATACCGAAAGAGCGGGCGTTTATGCTAGAATCGGAGCTAAGGTTAAAAAGAAGTGCCCAATGGAGAAGGCAAAGAGGTTGAGAACAACGACCATGATGAGGGAAACGCTTAAAGGTCATTTCCACACATTCAAACCCGCCGAAGTCATAAACAAGCTTACAGAACAGATCTCTGGAATCAAAGGAATTCCCGAGTCGATCAGTAAGGAAATGGATGCTGGCATCCATCTCTCAGATGAAAGGCGACGGTTTGAAAATGCGCTGTGTACCATCCACAAGGCAGTACATGGGGCTTTAACATCTATAACCCCCGTTGCAAAGAGGATGCAAGCAGAGAACAAGTTCTCGTCGCTTGCCAGAGTAACGGACAGGGGAATTGCGTTGCTTACTGCAGCCTCTAACTTTATGACATTTCGACGATTCGAGAATGTCTACAAAGCGGTGACGACGGATGCTGGCAAAGAAGTTGCCAGGTCTAAGAAAGTGACGGACAACGACGGTAAAGAATATACCCTTTACCTCCCACCAAAACCAGTGAAAGGAAAACCACTGGATAAAACCAAGATGTTTGGTGGCCAGCAGGCGCACCTCTTCAAAGCAGTAGAGGTGGACACCAAAAGTGCTAAGAACACGGATCTAAAGATGGGCAAAAGGTATGACAACACCAGTAAATTCCGACGACCCCGCTCGGATTTTCGATTCCGCCGGGGAGGAAGACGAGGACGAGGAGGTCCATCCTACGTGTTCAATCCCAGAGGCCGAGGCAGAGGCGAACGGCAGAACACGTCGTGGAACGACAACCGAGGGTTCAAAAGGGAGTTTACACCCAGACCCCAGTTCCCCCGGCCAGGAGCCAAGTAGAGTCAACTACATAAACAACTACTCCCAACATGGTGACAGAAGAGACACAAACCTATGTAAGCAGGTCTAAAGCAGGCAATATCCTGAATTGTTTACAAAACTGGTGTAATATTACTTCAGATAGTATTATTTAACCGCTACGTAACTAACAAAAACAAGAACACAACACATAATACAATTGGACGAGTAATTCCTCTGGCTGGTACCCCCTAAAAGGCTCCTCCGTTTATATAAAGCAAATTTTCCTGCCGACTGGAGGCAGATACAGTGTATTGGAGCCGCAGGTGGACTGGCGAGCTGGGGAGTAAGCGATTCCATGCTTGGTGTTGCATGGTTTTTATTGGCTATGATCTGTTTTGGGCGCGTATTATGGAGTAATTATGCCATTACTTGGCAGCCCTGTGGGCGGCCCCCAACATCAAAGCAGCACAGTGCTGCCTAAACATGAGAGCTGCACTGGCCACCGGAGCGTTTGACCAACGACTAACCGATACTCTGCTCGAATTATATTTCCGTAACTAGTTACACAACACATTATTTAACCGCTACGTAACTAACAAAACAAGAACACAACACATAATACAATTGGATGAGTAATTCCTCTGGCTGGTACCCCCTAAAAGGCCCAAACCACCCAAACAGCTAGGATTTTGAAGTTTATGCCGCAAGCATTGTAGCGACTCTCATGTCTCTTGACAGTCTCTCTTGCAGTGACGCTTTTAGGTACTGAAACACAGCGTCAGACTTCCAGTCTCCTCTCTCCTTGATTTCCATTATCGAGGCCCCACACATCCACAAGAAGGTGGCCCCCCCTCGTCTCAGACTGTGCGTAGAGAATTCGGTCGGGTTCAAACCGGCCCTGGCACATAGCAACCTCAGTGCCGCTAAGTAGAAGGCGTACGGCATCGATATCGAGCCTTCCCCCCTCGGGAGCCTGAACGCATGTGTATGCCCCCCTGACGGGATATCTCTGAAGTGTTTTTTGACCCAGTGGACTGCGCAGTGCTGAGTCCGCTACTGACGAGACCGGGATAAGGTGCACTCATTCCCGAAATTGTATCGTCTTGGACTTCCTTACCCTTACTACCATACCCCATCCGTGGAATAGGAAGTCTGCTCTTACTAGGGCTGTATCAGAGTCCGAGACATGGCACTTCCGTAGTAGTGCTCTGAAGGATAGCAGCATTGCTGCCCTGAGCACCACGTGCCCCTTG
>JASIRB010000240.1:0-24978 GCA_030323885.1 Branchipolynoe longqiensis | reverse complement strand
ATACAGCTTTAAATAAAAGATTCACCCCTATCCAGAGTTGAGGTCAATGACAACCATGCCATCCGAGCAAAAACCGCTTCATGAGTAATCACCTGTGGTGGTGTTGCTTCCAATGCACAGTGTTTAAATCTATATTGGCGTAAAGTTGAGAAATTGAGAGTTTGTTTGTTTTTGTTTTATGTCCTAGCAACATCTAAGGTCATATCAGGAGGGGTACCGACTTGTGACAGTGCACACTCATGGCGACCTTATAGTGCTGCCCCACTGGAAGACCAGGCCACCAGCACCATGACCTGATATCCCACTCAGTCACATTATCCTGACACTGAGTCAACCAGTCCTTTTCCTATCCTAATAATGCCGAGTGCCAGGCTAGGAAGCGACAAGTATAAATTCTTAAGTCATTGGTTTGACTCGACTAGGGTTCTAACCCACGACCCCACGATCTACCAACACGGGAGACGGACGCTCTCCCTCATTCGGCCATCCCGTCTGGTCGGGAGAAATTGAGAGAGAATGCAACAAATAAGATGACAGCCATAGAAAGCTCTCAATTAAACTTTTATAAAGTCTATTAATCGAGATAATTTCATTGGTTATTCTCCCAAAAGTACTCGACTATATTAGATGGGCATATGAACTATATATTTAGCACTTTAGATAGCAAATTCATGTGGATATATCGATAACCCAGCTTCCTGGCATTTTTTGTCCTAAAGGGTTGTTTAGCAACCCTGTCCTGGAGACAGTGCTGCAGGGGTAACTAGAGATCGGTCAATTGGGTAAAATATTTATATATAATACCAAACGGTGGTTAAGTTTTAGGGTCGTTCTGATCATTACTCCTCTGTTAATCGACGCTGCCAACGCACATCATCATACCCCACTGATGCTTTGCCATGTATGGCTTGTTATTAGCATGTGTTTTTGTACCTACCATACACATTTCATATTAATGTTGATGGTTTTTTACTAATTTTGGTCACTCCGACCAGATTAGCATCCATTTTGAGTCATGTAACGCGACCGATATGGTTTACTGCATAATGGTACAGATGGATTCTATCAGATGCCAGCACTATATTGAAACGGGACATTGCATAAGTTTGGAATATAGCAGAAAACATAGATATATATATAATCAGAGACTGTGAATATATAATGATAATTAAACACAATAATGGTACAGGGATTGATGCGGAGCCTAGCTTTAACCTGGGCTGTGCTTGGGTTAAAGCTAGTATATATATTAAAATGTGCAGAACTTATGCTAACCACGATGGCTATTCCCGGCAGTGTAGTGCCACCACTTTCTACTGTCAACGTCATGTGATTCCCTGAGTCAGCGGATGTCCTAAATTGTATGGTGTCAGGTGGAGTCACGGCAATTATCGTCACCGCGAAGTTCTTTATGGGTCGAACTGAAAAGAGGACAGCTCCATCATATATCGAGACAGAATGAATATATATGGAATTTATGTGAAGATCTAAAGGGGAGGATTAAATTATTTTGTCGGAGTACAGAACTAGCCCATCTCTGTCCTTACCCAGTAATTTGTAATTGTGATCTCACATCACCGTTCCTCTGCGCAGTTTTTTGTTTGTTGTTTTACATCCTAGCAACATCTAAGGTCATATCAGGACGGGTACCGACTGGTGACAGTGCACACTCATGGTGACTTTATAGAGCTGGCCCACTGGGAATTCAGGCCATATTATCCTGACACTGAACCAACCAGTCCTTGCCCTATCCTATTAATGCAGAGCGCCAAGCTAGGAAGCGACAAGTATCAATTTTATAAGTCATTGGTTTGACTCGACCGGGAACTGAACTCTCGATCTCCCGCACACGAGGCCCACGCTCTACCGATTCGGCCACCGCGTCCGGTCCCTCTGTGCAGTGCACCTGAACAACGGTCCATTTGGTTGCGTTATTAGCGCATCCCGAATGGAAGGAGCTTGCAGTAAGTCATGGCTAATCATCATGGGAATGGCTGGCACCATGACATACGGCAATGCGGCAGAACCCTCCCCCCCCCACTCCCCCACCAAAACAACTGACATAAACATGTAACCACACTCAATGTAACAACTAGCAGACACATTGAAAAGGAGTAGCAAGGCAACATATTGGGGAGGTCATGGGAGTCATTTATACATGGGTCAACAGTGATCAATATTAATCAGGGTAAACACAAAAATATACTTGACAAACGAGCTCCTGAAAGCCGAGCAGTAATATGAACTGGGGCTTCATAGCTTTGAGCAATCACCGTGATTGATGATGGATTTATTCTCTGAAACACTTAAAATAATTGAATGCTATTCTAAACGATGCCCGATGTCCGCTTGTGGAGTGATGGTCGCCAAGACCTGAAAGACAGAATTGGAGTGATGGTCGCCAAGACCTGAAAGACAGAATAGCAGAATATTGTAATATAATCGGGAAATTGCATAATACAATATGCAAATAATATTTATTGTAAGATATTATCTTAAGTTATATAATCAGATTCTGCAATTATATATATACATGTAACAAGTTCCAGGCGCAAGTGACAATGTTAGCGCCGAAAGTATTGTCGCTGTGTATAACTTACAGCTTCATCAAAGGCCAGTTGCTCTCATACCATGTCTATGTGGTGTGGGAGGTTAAAAATCCCTTGGGTCGGTAAAAGTGTAGGCTCGGGCTTTCAATAAACAAACTGTCTAATGGTGAAAACAAGTCTATTCAGACTTATCCATGATAGGCAGTATAAATCTTCAAGAGAGTCGGGCAGTGGTGGAGCCACCAGTACCCATATGAGTAAGGAGCAAATACATGCAGAGAGCCCATTGGCTAATAAGATAATATCAGAATAATATAATATAATAAACATATAGAAAATCCCTTATGCGGCTTTATACTCGTATAATGCGTATAGATAACATATTAGAAAACTATAATAGGTTGATCAGTATAATACACTTTACATTATGTGGAAGTAACTTTAAATAAAGTTGCATATTCCGATGGCTTTGAGTTTCTATCATCTCTTTAGATAAATATATTAAGGTGATCGTTATAAGCAGGTTGCGCAAGCAGGAAGATTATTCCCTTGGGGGATACCAACCAAAAACACCCGCACATATTCTATCGCAAAATAAAATTCAATTCAATATATTTTTGTATCTCTCTATCTATATGGGTCATTCGCAGAAACTGTGAACTACATTTTTCGTTTCCGCATTACATTGTTAATGATTTTCCCTTATTTTAAGTGAAATAATTATTGTTGATTCTGTTTTAATTAGGTTAGCAATACTACATGTATTTAATCTATCCCACACAATGTATCCAAAATATGCTTATATTATTTTGTGCTGAAGTAAAGATAAGAAAATGGGCATATCGACACCATACATCTACACAAACATTTTTTCAACTTTTTTTCTTCCCGTCCTTGAAAAATCTCCCGACCTTAGTTTTTAATGTTTTAGAAATATTCTAGTAGAACTAACTGTTTGATATAATACATTTCGAAATGAAAGTACAGTGTTCATTGTTTGACTGAAAACATTGTGATGTGTGCGTGAATGACATGTAAGAAATACTTTTTTCAGTCTAGGGTGGTCCAATAGTTTTGTCAAAAATACTAAAGAAACCACGAAATACTAAAGCAACCACACAAAAACACAGACAAAATCACACCCACTCAACCCTGATTTGTGTGATCAAAAGGATGATGATCAACATGTTTTTATATTTGGCCTTAAGGTGGTATCATACAGATATGTCTACAAGAATGAAGTTTTCCACAGATGTAGTTAGACCAGAACATACAACATTTTTTTTTGGAGCGCGCTTAAGCCGGCAGTCATTGGGTCTGCGATATTGGCAAAATCCAAGATGGCCATCAGTCGCTATTTAATTTTGTAATAACTTCATAGCCAAAAGTTATCTGTGGCATTCTCTGTGGCGGACTGGTTAGAGTGTCTGACTTTTTTCTAGGTCAGACTCCTAATCTGAGGGTCGGCGGTTCGATTCCCCGTGCCCCCAGCTCTGCCAATTTGGATTTCCACCGCTGTGTATAACTTACAGCGTCATCAAAGGCCGGTTGCTCTCATACCATGTATATGTGGTGTGGGAGGTTAAAAATCCCTTGGGACGGTAAAAGTGTAGGCTCGGGCTTTCTATCGACCAGCAGTGGAGTGGGGAAGACCAGTCGTCTGTGACTGGGATTTCCCCTGCTTGGGACAACTAATGTACCAAAAAAAAAAAAAGAGAGAGACAAATAAGTGTTCACACTTCCTGTCTACGATTCACTATATCGCTATAAAAGTCATAGGATCTTGAGCCTATAATGCCCATCCCGAACTGTTTCAACCTGCTAACACTCCCACCCCCTCCCCCCATAACATACACACCCATCGTTCTTCCACTTCCACACTTACCTGCTGACGTCATCATGCCATACCTGGGTGAGTGGGGCTTTACCTTCCAGCAGTATCCGATATAAATCAGAAAGGGTACCGACTTGGAGCAATGCGCGCTCATCACTAGCCTTATAAGGCCATCTGTCAACGGAATGTTCCCTTGTGGCATGTTACCTTCTTCCGTATTCGCTTGTGACCTTGTTGTAAAAATATAGGGATTTTCGGTTCGGAATTATATATTGGCAGAGAGCATTATTGTTCTTGGACAACGGAGTGGGGACAAGGTTATGTAATCTAAAAGCAATGGTGCCTCACTCACATTATGACATGATATAAGCTATGTGAAATATATGTTATACATGATGCCTGAGATTAATGAAGAGATGTTCCTATATAAGAGACAGTTCATGTTTGGTGAAATGTTCCTCTATGCATCCATAAAGAATGCAATTGGAGAAAAAGGAGATTTTTAATATATATATATATATATATTTGTAACTGTCTGCAACTACCTGTCACTACCAGACCTATAGCCAAGCACACCAGAAATTCAACATTCCTTAGGGCCACACCCTGCAGCCTGGGTTGGGTGGCAACTCCCCGTATTAGGGCATTGCACTGACCAGTCTGTAGTGGGGTGTCTGATTGGCTGGCTGTGGGAGGTCCAGTCACCTGACTCCCTTGACCACCTGACCACACTAGTCTCATTTTAATTAATTATTCAAGAAACTGCTCCAGACACACTGGAGAGATCACTCTACTCATGGCTCTTGAGTGAGGCAGACCTACTCTAGAGCAGGACTCCAGACACTCTGTCTGATGCTACCAACTTTCATATATATCAAATTGAGTTGTGTACAACAACCAGGGGACTGCGGTTCAATGGGCTGGAGGCATTGACTCCTAGATACAAGAGAGGTAATGAGACTCTGTGTGGGCAACAGGTAAGGGATCGGGGGGATAGGTCACTCGTAGGTGAACAGGAGTTGATGCCATTAAAGCACAACATCTTCACTGTCATTCGTTTGTGACTTGTCTTCCTTTCTTCCTTATGAGTTTGTTGATGAGTTTGTTTAAGGGTTGATTAAGGGAGGCATCACTGGTGAAATGAAGGGGCAGAGTTTATGGTATTCTCTGGGGCTCTGAGCGGCTGAGTAACTCAGTAATACTATATTGTGACGCTCCATACAGACAGTGAACATGTTCATTCTCTAAGTTCCCTGCACAAGGCCATGCGGTCCCTGGGTCCAACGTATAGGAACAGCCAATGAGCAAAACAAAGGTTATGGTGGCCCATAAATGTAGCACAAATAAGGGCAGTTAACCAAGAGACCATTAACTTACACTGTTACAGATTAACTTACATATCCTCTTCTAGCTGATCTAGGCCCTATTGGACCTCTAATACCAGCTCGTTATGGTAAAAAAAATGTTAAGTAAATTTTGCACACATATGCAGGTCGACGAAGATTTGAAGTCATATATATCTGGATCGATGTCCTCTCCAATGTCTGTCTAGATACAAGATCACCCCATACTTGTAGTCGGGGTGAAAAATAACCTTATGGCATATATAAAAGCTGGCAAAGAATTTTGACATGCTGGGGAAATGAACTGAGCTGATACATTCTTAATTTAAGAAGCGAAATATATTCTTCACATACATCTTCATATTTCACACATTTTAAAAGTGAAATTGACGGCGTTTTATCGCCGCCATCTTGTCTTTTTGCATTCTCTTTCATTTCACTAACTCTGTGCCTATATACGTAGCTATTTGATACTGGAACCAGAGATTGTACTTCCTGTTCCACACTAAAGCTATTTTTGCCCGTATTTAGACTATGTTGACGTTCATCGCTACTGTTAGTACCGGGTGAATCTTTTATCTAAAGGCCCTGTCACACTACGACGTTTCCCACCAACGCGCGTCGACGTGTTGCCTTTTTGGTCGAAACGTCGGTACACGCGCATCGGTACATGTTGAGGGATAGCAACGTGTGAATGGACACATCGGCGCGCGTCGGGTCGGGCCGATCGTTTTGTGCTTGCACAAAACTTTCGACGCGCGCCGACGCGCGCCAACGTGTTGGATCGCACGTTACCGGCACGTTGGCAGGACGTGGACCCACGTTACCAGCGCGACGGGCGCATTTGCAGGACGTCGACACACGTTACCAGTGCGTTGGAGGAATGTTGCTTGCGCGTTGCTGTGTGTCTCTGTGTCTGTGTGTGTGTCTCTGTGTGTGTGTGTGTGTGTCTCTATGTTTGTGTGTGTCTCTATGTCTGTGTGTGTCTCTGTGTGTGTGTTTCAGTGTGTGTGTCTGTGTGTGTCTCTGTGTCTGTGTGTGTCTCTGTGTTTCTTTGAGTGTGTCTCTGTGTCTGTGTTTCAGTGTGTGTGTCTCTGTGTCTGTGTGTGTCTCTGTGTCTGTGTGTGTCTGTGTTTCTGTCTGTGTGTCTCAGTGTGTGTCTCTGTGTCTGTGTGTGTCTCTGTGTTTCTGTCTCTGTGTCTCAGTGTGTGTGTCTCTGTGTCTGTGTCTGTCTCTGTGTGTGCCTCTGTGTCTGTGTCTCTGTGTTTCTGTCTCTGTGTCTCAGTGTGTCTGTGTCTCTGTGTGTGGGTCTGTGTGTTTCTGTCTCTGTGTCTGTGTGTGTGTCTATGTGTGTGTGTCTCTGTGTTTCTGTCTGTCTCAGTGTGTGTGTCTCTGTGTCTGTGTGTGTCTCTGTGTCTGTGCGTGTGTCTCTGTACTTCTGTGTGTGTGTCTGTGAGTGTGTCTGTGTGTGTGTCTCTGCATCTGTATGTGTATCCGTCTGTGTGTGTCTCTGTGTCACTGTGTGTGTCTCTTTGTCTGTGTGTGTCTCTGTGTCTGTGTCTCTTTGTATGTGTGTGTGTCTGTGTGTGTCTCTGTGTCTGTGTGTGTGTCTCTGTGTGTGTGTCTGTGTGTGTGACTCTGTTTCTCTGTGTCTGTCTCTATGTGTGTATGTGTCTGTGTGTGTGTCTCTGAGAGAGACACACAGACACTCTCCCTCCCCCCCTCTCTCCCTCCCTCTCTCTCTCTCCCTCTCTCCCCCCTCCCTCCCACACAGAGACACACACAGACACACACACACATACACACACATATACACAGAGACAGGCACAGAGACACACAGTCACAGAGAGACACACACAAAGACACAGAGACACACACACATACACACACAGACACACCCACAGACACACACATAGACACACACATACACCTAGATACACAGACAAAGACACATAGACACACACAGAGACACACACACACAGACACACACAGACACAGAGACACATAGAGAGACACACACATACACACACAGACATAGACACAGACAAAGAGACACACGCAGAGACACAGAGCCACACACACAGACACATATACACACACACAGACACACCATAGACACATAGACACACATACAGACACAGACACACCCATACACACACACACAGCCACAGAGAGACACACAAAGACACACATACCCACACAGAGACACACAAACATAGAGACACACAAACACAGAGACACACACAAACAGACACACAGTCACAGAGATACACATATACACAGAGACATACACACACAGACACAGAGGCACACACACATATATACACACACAGACACACACAGAGACACACACAGACACACACACAGACACATACCCAGAGACACATAGACACGTACAGAGACACACACACACAGCCACACACAGAGACAAATACGCACACGCAGAGACACAGAGCCACACACACAGACACAGATATGCACACACAGAGACACACACACACAGACAGAGACACAAAGACACAGAGACACACACACACATACACACATATAGACACAGAGACACATACATACACAGAGACACACACACAGACACACACATAGAGACACAGATACACACACAGAGACACAGACACACACACAGAGACACACACATAGACACAGAGACACACATACAGAGACACCCACACAGTCACACAGATACACACACACACACAGACACAGACATACATAAAAGACACAGAGACACAGACACAGAGACACACACACACAGACACAGGGAGGGGGGGAGGGAGGCTTTTTCCGCCCGCAACGTCGATACCCGTTGACGGCGCGCTAATAACACGCTATTATCACGCTACCAACACGCTGCCGCCCGTCCAACTACCCCCCAAAACGCCGAAAAGTTTGACGTTTCTCGACGGGTTGCAAATATTTTGCGCGTTGGCGGCACGCCCGAACAAACGTCGTAGTCTGACAGGGCCTTAAATTCTTTCCAGCCTTCTCTCAAATGCTTCTAACTTGTCAACTCTTTATTTAATCACTAGGTGGCAGCACCATAGATCAATAGGTTTGTATGGTGGTCCACAAGTGGAGCATGTAGGAGAGTTAACTGGAAACCCATGCTGAATCCTGGAAGTTATCTCGTAAAGTCTTTATTTAATCACTAGGTGGCAACACCATAGGTCAGTAGGGTAGTATGGTTGGGTTATCCTTAAAGGCCCTGTCACACTACGACGTTTCTCACCAACGCGCTTCGACGCGTGCCGACGGGTCTGGTTTTTGTTCAAAACGTCGGTACACGTCCGGTACGTTGCCGGCGCGTTGCCGGCGCGTTACCGGCGCGTTACCGGCGCGTCGGTACATAGCAACGTGTGAATGGAAACGTCGGCGCGCGTCGGTGCGCGGCGCGGCGCGTCGAGGTTTTGTGCATGCACAAAACTTTGGACGCGCGGCGACGCGCGCCAACGGGTTGGAGGGCGCGTTACGGACGCGTTAGCAACACGTCGACACGCGTTGGCGGCGCGCCGGCGGAACGCTGGCAGGACGTTGATCAATGTTGGTTAACGTTGGCTCTTTTTCCCCAAAAATGGGAGCGTTCCGTCGGCGCGTCGGGAACGTCCCATCGACGTGTTGTGGGCATGCCATTGGCGTTGCTCCAGCGTTTCTCGGCGCGTTGGACGTGTTGCCGGCGCGCCTGGATGCGTTGGCCGCGCGCTGTGGACGCGCTGTGGACGCGCTGCGGGCGCGTCCTAACGTGTTGCTGGCGGGTATGTACGGGTTGACGCAATACTAACACGATACCAACGCGCTCCCTCCACGCTGTAAACGCGCCGATAGCGCGCCACCAGGGCGCCGACAACGCGCCAATAACACGCTACTAACGCGCCAATAACGCGCCAATAACGCGCCAATAACGCGCCTCCAACACGCCACTAACACGCTGCGCCGCGTCAAACTTTCTCCCAAAGCGCCGAAAAGTTCGACGTTTCTCGACGGGTTGCAAATATTTTGCGCGTTGCCGGCGCGCCGGCAGAAGCGTCGTAATGTGACAGGGCCTTAAGAGAGAGCCCTAGATCAATACCCGTCCCCTGAGTTGCGTTAACCTTACTCCGGTACAGGAGTCTTGATATTATTCTTAGTCCACCAAATTCTTAGAGAAGTTGACTTAGTTTTGGTCAGATTAATAAGAGGAATGATTCGTAATGGTAAAGGCCCTGTCACACTACGACGCTTCCGCCGGCGCGCCGGTAACGCGCAAAATATTTGCAACCCGTCGGCACGCGTCCAACTCTTCGGCGCTTTGGGAGAAAGTTTGACACGGCGCAGCGTGTTAAGGGCGCGTTATTGGCGCGTTATTGGCGCGTTAATAGCGTGTTATTAGGATGTCTGGAGCGTGTCGGTAGCGTGTTATTGGCGCGTTGTCGGCGCGCTGTCGGCGCGCTGTCGGCGCGCTGTCGGCGCATTTACGGCGTGGAGGCAGCGCGTTGGTATCGTGTTAGTATTGCATGAACCCGTACATACCCGCCAGCAACACGTTAGGACGCGCCCACAGTGCGTCCACACCCGCCGCCAACGCGTCCAGGCGCGCCGGCAACACGTCCAACGCGCCGAGATATGCTGGAGCAACGCCAATAACGCGCCCACTACCCGTCGATGGGACGTTATGGACGCGCCGACGGAACGGTCGCATTTTGGGGGAAAAAAAGTCAACGTTAACCCACGTTGATCAACGTCCTGCCAGCGTTCCGCCGGCGCGCCGCCAACGCGTGTCGACGTGTTGGTAACGCGTCCGTAACGCGCCCTCCAACACGCTGCTGCGCGTTGCGGCCCGTCGAAAGTTTTGTGCAAGCACAAAACCTAGACGCGTCCCGACGCGCGCCGACGCGCGCCGACGTGTCCATTCACAAGTTGCTATGTACCGACGCGCCGGTAACGCGCCGGTAACGCGCCGGCAACGCGCCGGTAACGTTCCGGACGTGTACCGACGTGTTGAACAAAAACCCAACCCGTCGGCACGCGTCGAAGCGCGTTGGTGAGAAACGTCGTAGTGTGACAGGGCCTTAAGGAACAGCACTGAACTCCAATTCACATTCATTAGTGAATGTTTATTATCAGCCAGATATCACATGTAAGGCATCGTCATTAAATACCATTTCTCCATATCCAGTGCAAGACTTTATCTCTCCAATATAATCAAGTTACATTGGTGTTACAGTATCACTTTCAACCATCAACTACATGAATAAATAGAAATATGTCAGAGCGAGTAGCGACATGTCCACCGGGTCCAAGCCCTGAGCTTGAACCTCTTCCCATCACCAAGAACATCGCTGCTGTCGCCATGGCACGTCTCATAGCAACGGGAGTCAACAGCGGCCTCTCCCTCGCACATGTGGCTCCCTGCGGCCTATTTAGGCGGTGGCTCGGAATCTAGAACTCGGGCCCCTTCCCGGCCCACCAGGAACCACACTTGCGTGCAGGCTCACCCACTTCAGAACTATACCTTATTTACATTTGTATAAAGCTAGGATTCCATATATGCGCAGTATGTTGTATGCGAATGCGACATAAAATGGAAAACATGTAAGTTGAATGGCTTTGATTCCATATGTCTGACCACTAATGCAATTTGTGTACACGGTAAACTGGATCGCTCCATGTAGCGATTGGTGAAAGTGCGAAGTGAATAGACCCTCTATGTCATTTCCAATACAGGCAGCGACAAGTCACTGCATACCTCATACACATTCACATTCACATACCGCATGCAGCATACTGCATATCTGGAATCTTAGCTTAAGTCCTTATACGTCAGATAATGCGTCGCATGACTATAAACAATATTGCAGAATGCTGATATGATTTATGCAAATGAGCGATAATTAAGCAATTCTCGTTTTCGATAATTTGCGAATCAGGTCCAAGCCAGGGTATCATTCAACAAAAGCACAAATTCTCATTTTTCTGATTTCTATCTTGAAGTTGCATAATCCGATGGTTTTGATGTTCTACCCTATTTAGCTTAGATAAACATATTAAGCTGGGTATTATATTATTTATAATCTATTTTTCTTTAGTTTTAGGTCACTTTTTATTTCAAAGATGTTAACTTTGGAGATATTTTTAATGAAAACATGCCAAATTAGTTTTGGCATGCACACCAAAATGCGGAACATACCAGTTTGTTTACTCATTTTTTAGTGTAGCATCATAGCACCAGAACAACAACCTAAATAAATGTTTGTTATCTACTGATTCTGCTCAGAATAACTCATCCTCTTGTGTTGAATATATCGGAGATCTTCAGCTCAACAGTGGAGGTAGAAAGGTACTCATTGCGCTGCGCTAATACACCAATTATTCACCACCAATTATTTTACTGGCACACCATTACACCACAAAACCAGGCTACACAGCAACCCCCCATAGGGACACCAGGCAAATGGCAGCCCCAGTGTATACAATGCGAGTGATGTCTTTTTGTTATGCAGGTACCGAGGAGCGATGGGGGTGGCACCACCATTCGCGAACATGAAGGAGGCAGTATAGTATATAGTATATAGTGTAATACTAATAATAATTAACACACAATAATAATAAGGACTTAATTCCCTTCCGCGCCTTTATACTCGCATAATGCGTTATATATCACATATATTATACATAATATTATAAATAATAAATATTATATATAATAAAGATTACATAAATATTATTTATAATATATATAATATATATAATATTTATAATATATAATATATTATATACATATTATGTGCATTAATATATAATATATATAATATACATACATAATATATATATTGTTATTGTTGTGCTTTCCAGTTGAAGTTTATCAATTTCCAGATAAGTATTTTGCTTTTAATTGGACATGAAACTTTAACATCAGCCTTTCCGGCCGATTTGCACTCAGTCTGAGAAAACAAACCCGAGAGGGCCCGGTCTCACATAATAGCGTAGTTCCACATTTTGACGCTGCGCCACATGGCGCTCCAAAAAGTAAAAGCAGCTTCCCGTCGTCCAACCCTCGGACCGTCCTCGATACACACGAGACACAATGAAGACAATTATTCTGATATAAACAACACAAGCACAACCCCCTCACCTCACCCCCCCCCTCACCACCAAACTAGTCACACTGGGGACAAATAGTTACAACATCAAAGGGTATTTTGGGTATCAATTATTTGTCAACATGCAAGTAGCAGCCAATCGCACGTTATCGCCACATTACTTCACAATCGATACCATGCACACCACTGGGATTTCTTTGTTTGTTGTTGTTTTATGTCTTAGCAACAACTAAGGTCATATCAGGACGGCACCACTGGGGATGTGCACCGGTGTGAGAAAGCTATTGAAGTGGAAATTACAAACACATAATATATATTTGGATGTATACACGCAGCTGGATAAAACTTATAGTACAGGGATGAACCCTAAAGCCTGGTACACACCTCCCGTATACGATTCACCCGCTAAAACTGACTGCCCGTCACAACCCGACCCGTCCCGTTTCCTGACTAAAACTGCCAGATTCATTTTTCGAATCTTATAAGATTCCAGTCTTAAACCCTAAAACTGAGTTTTAAGTTGTGAATCGGAAGGCTCAGGTGTGTTAGGGGGGTCACGCACCTAAAGACTGAAATCGACTAAAACTCTAACTTAGTCGCGAAACGGGCAGTTTTAGGTTTTATACGGCAGGTGTGTACTGGACATTACGTAGTTTAAATACAGGCGAAAATAGCTTTAGTATGGAACAGGAACTAGAAACTGTGGTTCCAGTATCAAATGGCTACATATATCGGCACAGAGTTGGTGAAATGAGCGAGAATGCAAAAAGACAAGATGGTGGCGATAAAAGGCCGTCGGTTTTATTTTTAAAGTTCCTTAAGCCACATGCTTTATTATATTTTTCATATCAGAAGTAGCGGGTAAATATGGATATGTATCTGCAGAATATATTTTTGCTTCTTAAATTAACAATTTATCTGCTCAATTAATTTCCCCTCCATGTTGAAATTCTTCGCTGGTTTTTCTAATGGATTGGTTTTCACCCCTGTACTGGAAGTACGGGGTGAATCATTTATCTAACACGCAAAACTAGAACAATCTACTGTTTCCTGCTCTTTCTCTATCTTTGTTGTACATCCAAGGTATACTCCCAATTACTGTTCAACGGGAGCACTGAAAATCCAGCAACAGAGGCGTTTACGGGGAGGCGGCTGCTGGTGGAATGGTTGGGGTGCCTTGCGGGGGCTGTGAAATTTGAGCCAGGATCGCAGGTGGTGCCAGTTCCGGTTAGCGAGTACACACGGAACTAACCAGGCAGTACTGCTTCAATTGTAATATTGATATATTAAAATATACCACACCATGACATATTGTAAAGACTAGGTCTCCATTAAGTAAAGTTGAATCCTTCCTCCAACTAATAGATTTACCACTCGTCGTATATACACATACATGCACCTGGTCACGTATACCCGATCAGTAATAGAACATTTGCATTCCCCCACCAATGCTTTAAATCGGAATATTTTACAATATGCCAAATCATATCGTGTTATGAGAGCAGCAGAACGAGGAAGATCAATTGAACACCATCGACCCACTCCCTGCTTAATAAAAGAATACATTAATTAAAACAATAATTTCTATGATTTAAAGATGTGATAGGAAAACAAGGGCCATACTCTCTCTTAGAAAGTCCGATTCATCAATCAGATACGAATACCCTTTTCCCACTGTGCTTCCGCATACAGTGACACCTCGTTAATCCAGACTACTTCTTTGCCAGTGCACACTGTAGGGTTAGTGAGATACTTTAATAAACAAGAGGCAAAAAATGAACGACAGAAATCTGCTCCATGGATGGCTTAAGCTAGGATTCCATATACACGTAATGCGTAATGCGTAATGCGTTATGCGTTATGCATTATGCGAATGCCATCATTCCATACACGCGTAATGCGTAATGCGTTATGCTGGGGGGGCACAGGGGGGTGGGGGAGGGGGGGGGAGGGGGGTGCAGGAGATCGCGCTGGTGGGGCTTGAGAGAGTGAAAGCAAATAGGGCGAAAGACACAAGCGGCGCGTTATTCTAGCCTTCTGAGCGATATCGTGGTGGTCTGTTTCTAAGATCTCAGATTATACTTCTCTGCGCATACCATTTAGATAATTTGTAGGGTCTGTAGTATCAGCAGTACATTATGGTATTCATAGATACTGGCTACGGCGAGTGGTTCCTACCTTTATTATAACCAAATCATAGATAAGTATTCATATTTCTGTGCATATGGTAGCATTTTTAGCTTTCCCCTAACCGTATGTCTCCCGGGTGCCCAGCTCACCATGTGTTTCCAATCAACACCCCTGTGTGTGACTGTTCCGTAATGCTCAGTCACCTCTCCTGGTGTTAAACTAATGGACACATCAGACTCAGGTTTCTATCCACACCCAGCTTGATGCATAACGCATTACGCACCGATCGCTACATGGAGCGATCGGGATAATGGATTTTTGACGCATTCGCATTCGCATTACGCATTACGCGTTTATGGAATGTAGCTCATAGGTTTCAAGGCGTTTCCATTTTTGTCGCATTCGCATTCACATTACGCATTATGCGTATATGGAATGCAGCCTTTAGTCGGTTTGCAGCAAATTGTGATGAGCATTCACAGCAATTGCGGGCAGAAATAAAGATTCTACAATTAAAATAACAACATCAAAGAACAGCCGCCTCCTCTGTAAACAGACAACAAATAAGCAAAAATCAAGTGAAGAGTTACCATTTCCCTCAGTTTTTTTGGTAGAATATATAACGAATATAAAACAAACCTAATCATGCTGAACATGTTCGGACACTTATAAAACAGGAATGTGAGTATTAGTGATGTCAACATCAACTTTCTTTTTGTTTAAAGAAGAAAAAAACCCAAATTCAAATAAGCCTTCCCATTTCTGATTTTCTCATCTTATATTTGGGTTCGAGCCCTGGTCGAGTCAAACCAATCACTTAACAAAATTGGTATTTGTCACTACTTAGCCTGGCTCTCGACATTACTAGGATAGGGCAATGAGCAGCGGAATGAGGAAGACCAATTGGCTGCGACTGAAATTTCCCCTGCTTAATCGACTATACCAAAAACAAATCTCCAAAGTTAGCAATTTAAAATAAAAAAGTTACTTCAACGTAAATTATGGTAACCATAGTCCGATGGTTTTGAGTTTTGTCGTTTTCTGAGATAAATATATTCGGCTGTTGTTTTTATAATCTACCTTAAGTACCTTTGATTTTAAATGGCTAACTATTCATATATTTGAAGTGTCAAAACTCTGATACCATGGAATTCTGTAGTAACAGGTTCTATTAAATTGACTCAACATTCCCTTCTATGTGGAAACACATGCTTAAACTTGCACAGGCCGACGGTTTCGAGTTTTGTCATTTTCTGAGTTAAATATATTAGGTTGATCACTATAAATATATTAGTAGGTTGATCATTATAATCTAAATTACTTTAGTTTGAAGAAACAGTTATTTTAAATGGCTAACTTTTGAGATATTTGAAGTGCAATCATACATAATTAATTTTGGCAAACATGCTAAAACTCTGCCACCATACACTTCTCCCGTAAGAATATTCATGTCAACGTGGTGACACATGTTTAATAAGTGCACCAGTATCTAAATTAGATATATAGAATAAAATATAAATATTTATTTTGGTTTTGAAAATTTGTTGTTTTCATCGGACCATGCAGCGTTTATAAGTGAATGCAGATCTGATGTTTATGTAGACTCACATTTAGATAATTGTTTTGGTTTTGAAAATGTGATGCTTTCATGGGAATATGCAGCTTTAACTTGTGTGTGGCGACCTTCCCCTCATAGACTACACAGCGCCCTCTGTGTACCAGTCGTACTCTACAGGGGAACATAGGGGGGCCGGCCTGACAGGAGTCAATGCGCATGCGCTGGCGCTGTTTGAACCCTTTGAGGCCTCGTTATTGATATTCAATTGGAGTACACTGCAACAATGGCCACCTCCCTCTACACAGCCCCCTAAACGCCCCCCTACACGGCCCCTTCACGCCCCCCTACACGGCCCCTACACAGCCCCTACACAGCCCCTTACACATCCCCATACACGACCCCCGACACGGCACCCTACACGGCCCATTACACAGCCCCTTACACATCCCCATACACGACCCCTACCCGGCCCCTATACAACCCCTACACGGCCCCTACACGGCCCCTTACACAGCCCCCTACACGACCCCCTACACGGCCCCTACACACCCCCTACACAGTCCCCCTGCGCTGAGCGCGCTCAATGGTGATACATAAGCCGGAAGTACATCATGTCACGTGGTAGCACCAGACGCCGGCCGCCGGTACAGCACCGGAACCACATTGTGCACGGTCACGACCGGGAGCCCCGCCATTTGTCGTCTGTCAGATTCAGTCAACACCGGAACGAGCAAGGGGGCCGCCCCCCCCCTCCCTCCCTCCCAACCGCATACACACATCACATGCACACACGTGCACACATTGCACGCACACACGCACACACATCACATGCTCACACACTCACACACGTGTAAACACATCACATGCCCACTCGCACATATCACATGCACAGACATTACATACACACTCACATACATCACATGCACACACACTCACACACGTGCACACACATCACATGCCCACTCACACATATCACATACACACACATTACATGCACACTCACACACATCACATGCACACACACTCACACACGTGCACACACATCACATGCCCACTCACACATATCACATGCACACACATTACATACACACTCACACACATCACATGCACACACACTCACACACATACACACACATCACATGCCCACTCACACATATCACATACACACACATTACATGCACACATATTACATACACACTCACACACGTTACATGCACACAAGCACACACACACACATACATAACATGACATGCACACATGCGCACACACTCACACACGTCACACACTCACACACCGCAAACACGCAGCATGCGCAAACACATCCACACACACACTCACACACCACATGCACACTCATTACATTCACACACACTCACATACATCACATGCACACTCATTACATGCCCACACACACTCAGACACATCACATACACACACACTGTGGTTGGGGCGAGAGTATCAGGCTGGTGGTAGTTATAGAGATAGTACTGGGGTGGTTGGGGTGTGTGAGGGTGTGTGTGTGTCAAGGACTGGTTGGAATGTATGTGGTGTGTGCTGGACAGCATTATGAAGTCTCATCTATTTGTTGCTCCGTGCGAAACTTGCTTTCCTGACTCCATTGATGGTCTGTGGGAGCCAATTTGCCTAAGTACTAGTGTCTGCTGTGTGCGTTGTATGGGCGCCCCCTGGTGAGGGGTGAGGGTGATAATCACCCGACAGCCTTTACCCAAGCACCAGCCCCGGGCCACGCCCGCCCACCTGCCCGGCGGCACACATCAAAGTGTCGCCTCGCCTAGCGTTAACTCCCCGCTACCCGCTACCAGCTACCCGCTACCCGCTACCCGCTACCCGCCACCCGCTACCCACTACCCGATACGTACCACCCGCCACCCGCCACCCGCCACCCGCCACCCGCCACCCGCCACCCGCTACCCGCTACCCGCTACCCGCTACCCGCCACCCGCCACCCGCTCCCCGCTACCCGCTACCCGCTACCCTTCACCCACCACCCGCTACCCGCTCCCCGCTCCCCGCTACCCGCCACCCGCTACCTGCTACCCGCCACCCGCTACCCGCTACAAGCCACCCGCCACCCGCCACCCGCTACCGCCACCCGCTACCCGCCACCCGCCACCCGCTACCCGCTACCCGCACACACGCTACCCGCTACCTACACACCCGCCACCCGCTACCCGCTACCTGCCACCCGCTACCCGCTACCCGCTACCCGCTACCCGCCACCCGCCACCCGCCACCCTTCCCCGCTGCCCGCGTGGGGCCTGCAAGGTGTGTGTAAGGGGTGCGGAAGAGTGTGGATGTGTGTAGAGGGCGTGGATGTGTGATGGTGTGTTTAGAGTGTGTAATGAGTATAGATGTATGTAGGGTGTAGGGTGTGTGTAGGGTGTGTGCTGGATGTGTGTAGAGTATGTAAGGGGTATATATGTGTGTAGGGTGTGTAGGGTGTGTGTAGGGTGTGTGCTGGATGTGTGTAGAGTGTGTAAGGGGTATATATGTATGTAGGGTGTGTGTAGGGTGTGTGTAGGGTGTGTGCTGGATGTGTGTAGAGTGTGTAATGGGCATAGATGTATGTAGGGTGTGTGTAGGGTGTGTGTAGTGTGTGTGCTGGATGTGTGTAGAGTATGTAAGGGGTATATATGTGTGTAGGGTGTGTAGGGTGTGTGTAGGGTGTGTGCTGGATGTGTGTAGAGTATGTAAGGGGTATATATGTGTGTAGGGTGTGTGTAGGGTGTGTGCAGGGTGTGTGCTGGATGTGTGTAGAGTGTGTAAGGGGTATAGATGTATGTAGGGTGTGTGTAGGGTGTGCGTAGTGTGTGTGCTGGATGTGTGTAGAGTATGTAAGGGGTATAGATGTATGTAGGGTTTGTGTAGGGTTTGTGTAGGGTGTGTGTAGGGTGTGTGCTATGTGTGTGTAGAGTGTGTAATGGGCATAGATGCATGTAGGGAGTGTGTACGGTATGTGTAGGGTGTGTGCTAGATGTGTGTAGAGTGTGTAATGGGCTTAGATGTATGTAGGGTGTGTAAGATGTGTGTGTAGGGTGTGAGTGTAGGGTGTGTGAAATGTGTGTAGGGTGTGTGAATGTGTCTGCGGGGACGGGGTGTGAGTGTGGGTGTGGGTGTGGGTGTGGGTGTGAGTGTGGGTGTGGGTGTGGGTGTGGATGTGGGTGTGGATGTGGGTGTAGGTGTGGGTGTGGGTATGGGTGTGGGTGTGGTGTGGGTGTGGGTGTGGGTGTGGGTGTGGGTGTAGGTGTGGGTGATGGGGGTGGGCGTGGGTGGGTGTGGGTGTGGGTGTGGTTAGGGGTGTGGTGTGTGTGTGGGTGTGGTGTGTGGATGTGGGTGTGGATGGTGGGTGTGGTGTAGGTGTTGTGGTGGGTATGGGTGTGGTGTGGTGTGGTGTGGGTGGTGGGGTGTGGTGTGGGTATGGGTGTGGGTATGGGGTGGGTGTGGGTGTGGGTGTGGGTGTGGGTGTGGGTGTGGGTGTGGGTGTGTGGGTGTAGGTGTGTGGGTTGTGGGCGTGGGCGTGGGTGTGGGTGTGGGTGTGGGTGTGGGTGTGGGTGTGGGTGTGGGTGTGGGGTGTGGGTGTGGGTGTGGGTGTGGTGGGTGTAGGTGTGGGTGTGGGTATTGGGGTGTGGGTGTGGTGTGGTGTGGGTGTAGGGTGTGGGTGTGGGTTGCGTGTGGGCGTGCGTGTGGGTTTGGGTGTGGGTATGATTGATGGTGGTTGCTTTACGCCGTGTCGGCAGCATAGGCCATATTCACGGCGAGAAATGTTTGTTTTTGTTCAAACCATCGCTTTTACATGTAAAAGCAGACAATCAATTTTGTGTCAATGGACACTCATGAATTTTGTAAACTCACAATCATAATAGCTAAATAAAAGTCTAAATGATAGTATTATTCACTGATGAAATTTGTTTAAAAACCTATATGAGTTGGTACAAACCAGCTGCCCTCAAAAAGGCTAAAATGTTTTCTTGTTTTACTTTAGTAAAAAGGTCATGCATGTTGTTTGCAGTGTAAAATTGTTGGCGCAGGGCCATGAAATCCACACAGTTTAATAAAAAAGTGTTTTAATGTCAGAGGGGAATGACATCCAATACATTCAGGGGGAGGCTCCCCCGTGAGCAGAAAAACGTGTGTTAGCCACGAGTGGCCAATATGGCATCTTGTTAAAACAACCTGGTCGTGTCGCCCTTCCAGGCGACTCTGCGGCAGTCCGTTCACGGAGGGGGTCATTCTATGGAGTTTGTTGTCTGGGTGTTCATCCCATTCGATCTGCCATAGGTTCCAAATGTATTTTTGAATGGTAGGTTTCAGATCAGAGTGGGGAATATGACAGTGTTCCAAAGGAGCAGTCAGGGCTCGAATGGCCGCTTGATCTGCTCTCTCATTTCCTGGGATACCCACATGACTAGGCACCCAACATAGGTGAATGTCAAATTTTGCTATTGAAAGAGAGTTTAGTTTAATGAGTACTTTAAGTAGTATTGGGTGGTCCAGTTTCCTATTGTTTAAAGCCTGAAGGCAGGAAAAAGAGTCAGAGAAAATGATGAATTTATGACTGGCTGAGGTTTCGATGCACTCTAACGCGAGTAGGAGTGCTCGTGCCTCAGCAGTAAAGATGGAACTCTGATCTGGAATACGCGTACCTAATTCACGTCCATGGACGATTGCTGCCGCAGAGACTCTGTTGTCTGTCTTTGACCCATCCGTGTAAACGGCTAGGTGGGCGCTAAAAGCACTTCGCACATCGATAAAGCTTTCATGATATGAAAGTGGGTGCGTTTGACTTTTCTTTGACATGGCCAGCTGGAGGATGATGTTTGGTTTCCTCAGCTGCCAGGGAGGAACATCTGAATATTGTGAGGCTGTTATGTTATGTATATTTGCCCTCAGGGCCTCCAAATGAGGCTTTATTCTGAGGCCTAACGGCTTTATGTATGTTGGCCTTGATTCATAGAGGTGTTCATATGGTGGCATAAAAATGTAGTTATATGCAGGATTTAAAATATTTCCTTTTAATTTTATCGCATATTGCATAGACAGTTTGAGCCTTCTACTCTTAAGGGAAGGCTCTCGGCCTTCGACATAAAGGCTCTGGACGGGCGAGGTTCTAAACGCCCCCCAGGGCCAGCCGAAGGCCTTGATGGTGTATAGTGTCTAACTGTGATATGTAGGATTTCCTGGCTGAACCATAAACAATACAGCCATAGTCCAATTTTGAACGTATTAAAGTTCTATATAATTGGAGCAGAACAGTGCTATCTGCTCCCCACTGTGTGTGGGCTAGAACTTTTAAAATGTCCAGTCCCTTAAGGCACCTGGACTTTAAATACTTTATATGAGGGATAAAAGATAATTTGTTGTCAAAGATGACTCCTAAAAACTTGTTCTCTTTGACAACTTTTATGGGATCATTTCCAATTGTTAAATTAGGTTCATGGTGCAAAGTCCGTAAAAGACAAAAGTGCATGCAAACGGTTTTCGATTTGGAGAATCTAAAACCATTTTCATTGCCCATGAGGAAAGGCTATTTATATTTAATTGGAGTTGCCGTTCTATAGTGTTCATATTTTTACCTTTATAACATATTAAAAAGTCATCTACATAGAGACTGCAGGATACAGTACTCTTAATGGATTTGACTATATTGTTAATTTTAATGCCAAAAAGGCTAACAGATAGAATGCTACCCAAAAGGATCAGAGAGGGTAGCATTGACCCGAACTCTAAAGTTCCGGTTTGATAACAATTTAGAAATGAAAATGGGCAAGCGCCCTCTAAAACCCATATTGAACAAATCCTTCAGGATGTCGTACTTCCATGTCGTGTCGTATGCCTTTTCGAGGTCGAAAAACACGGACACGACATGTTCTTTGTTTATGAAGGCATTTCGAACGAATGACTCCAATCGGACCAAGTGGTCGAGGGTACTCCTCCCCCGCCTGAAACCACACTGGAAGTCGGTCAGATGGTGCTCCGACTCCAGGATCCAGACGAGGCGATCGTTAATCATTCGTTCGAAAGTTTTACAAATGCAACTTGTAAGCGCTATCGGGCGGTAGTTCCCGGGCTCGCTATGGTCTTTCTACGGTTTGGGGATGGGAATAATGATAGCCTCTTGCCAGGAGGTTGGGATGTCTCCCGTGCGCCAAATATTATTAAAAAGGTGCAGAAGCAGTTCTATTGGTGCTGGTGGGAGGTGTTTTAAAAATTGGTATTTGTTATTTTGGTCTGGATCCAATTGCAGTGTCATGCGATCTATTTAAAGCGTGCTTTAATTCATCTATTGTGAAAAAACTATTGTAGTGCTCAGTGTGGGTGTGGGTATGGGTGTGGGTGTGGGTGTGGGCGTGGGCGTGGGCGTGGGTGTGGGTGTGGGTGTGGGTGTGGATATGGGTGTGGATGTGGGTGTGGGTGTGTCTTCGGGGACAGGGCGGGGGTGGAGGTGGGGGTGGAGGTGGGGGGGTGGAGGTGGGGGTGAGCAGTTACAATTGACACGCAAGAGTAATTTCATCGGGATTGTCAATACAAATAATACTTATATGGATATAAAATAGCATCTGTAATTTGATGTCTTTAAATTTATTGAGAGGTTATTGAAGACACATACACACATATTTAAAACAAATTAAAACAACTTGTATTACCTGTGCTCGTGGAGTGTACAGACATGGTTAGGTGGGTGTCGGTTGTGGAACTGGAACATTGCAAGCGGTCACGTGAGAGGTCGGGCGGACGCTTGTTGGTGTTGTCCTTGTATTTTTTGTAGTGGGTTTTGTTTGGGGTAAGGGTAGAAGTGGGTTTGGGGGTCTATTGCTTGGGGTGGGGGTGAAGGTGAGGTAGGGATGAGGGGGGTGTGGGTGGATTTTGATGAGGGGGTGGAGATTGGGTGGAGTTAGGGGTTGGGGGTTGGTGTAGATGTGGAGGTGGAGGTGAGGTAAGGGATGAGGGGTGGCTGGGGTGGATGTTGGTGAGGGGGTGTAGATGGGGTGGAGTTAGGGTTGGGGATGGGTGGTGTAGATGTGCAGGTGGAGGTGAGGTAGGGGATTATGGGGGTTTGGGGTGGATGTTTGATGAGGGGTGGAGATTGGTGGAGTTAGGGGTTGGGTTGGTGTAGATGTGGAGGTGGAGGTGAGGTATGGGATGAGGGGGTTGGGGTTGGGGGTGGATGTTGATGAGGGGGTGAGAGTGGGTGGAGTTTGGGGTTAGGGGTTGGGTTGGTGTAGATGTGGAGGTGGACGTGGGGGTGATGTTGATGACGGGCTGGAGATTGGGGTGGAGTTAGGTTGGGTTGGTTGTAGGTGCGGAGGTGAGGTGAGGTATGGATGAGGGGGGTTGGGGTTGGGGGTGGATGTTGATGAGGGGGTGGAGTGGTGGGGTGTTGGGAGTTTGGGGTTAGGGTTTG
Source organism: Branchipolynoe longqiensis (assembly GCA_030323885.1). Taxonomy (NCBI): domain Eukaryota; kingdom Metazoa; phylum Annelida; class Polychaeta; order Phyllodocida; family Polynoidae; genus Branchipolynoe; species Branchipolynoe longqiensis. The sequence goes on along the minus strand of JASIRB010000240.1, from coordinate 1,050 downwards.
GTTGGTGTAGATGTGGAGGTGGACGTGGGGGTGGATGTTGAGACGGGGTGGAGATTGGGGTGGAGTTAGGGGTTGGGTTGGTGTAGGTGCGGAGGTGGAGGTGAGGTATGGGATGAGGGGGTTGGGGTTGGGGGTGGATGTTGATGAGGGGGTGGAGATTAGGGTGGAGTTAGGACTTAGGGGTTGGGGGTTGGTGTAGGTGTGGAGGTGGAGGTGAGGTATGGGATGAGCGGTGGGTGGGGGTGGATGTTGATGAGGGGGTGGAGATTGGGGTGGAGTTAGGGGTTGGGTTGGTGTAGATGTGGAGGTGGAGGTGAGGTGGGGGATGAGGGGGGATGAGGGGGGATGAGGGGGGGGTTGGGGGTGAGGGGGTTGGAGATTGGGGTGGAGTTAGGGGTTGGGTTGGTGTAGGTGTGGAGGTAGGGATGAGGAAGTAGGTGCTGGTAGGGTACCCACATACCCACATAGCCCACATACTCACATAGCCAGATACCCACAAACACTCACATACACACATATGCACATACCAAAATGCATACCCACAGATCCACATACAAACCCTATACCCACCCACGTACTCATGTACCGACATACCCATGTGAACATGTACCGATATAAGCACATACCCACATAAACAGATACCCACATAAGCACATACTCATATACTCACATGCCCTTATATCTACACATCAAATACCTATATACCTACATATCTACATACTCACATATGTACATACCCACATACACCCACACACCCACATACCCACATACCATGATATCCACATACCTATCATGTACATGCCCACATGTTCCCACTTACTCACATACCCACATACCTGTGATGTATGTACTAGGCCGCGACACGCCCGAAACCGAAACCAAGAACGGGCTAAGCAGCGCCGACTGCGAGGCACCGGAATAAAGGCATTATGAAACTAGACGTCGTTGTGTCGAGTCGGTTCATGATCACAGCATTACATGGTGTCATTACAATACCCACATACCCACATACCCACATACTCACATACCTATTTGCATCCTACCCACACA
>JASIRB010002527.1:0-59687 GCA_030323885.1 Branchipolynoe longqiensis | reverse complement strand
CCGAAAATGTTTGGCGGTCAACTACAATACCTCTATAAAGAGGTAGAAACTGCAGCCAAGAGTGGCAAAAACATGGATGGTAAGAAGAAACAGGAAACTCCTCGTTTCAAAAGGTCACGAGGGGATTTTCATCCACGGCGGTTCACCAGGGGAACCAGACCGGGCTCAAACTTCGGTCAAGCTTTTCGGGGCCGGGGCGCTCGCTCAGGCTGGACCGACAACACCGCACGGCCACTGGGCCGAGGAGTCAACTCGCCGAGACCCTTCCCCAGGGGCGGGTCCAAGTAGAGGTTGAAACACAAACGTTACAAGTCCTTCCAGCCTCTAAAACCACACAAACTGTAAGCAACTTTGTGGCTGGTAATATTAATAATCATATTTCTGAGTGGCACAAAATTACTAGTGACCAAGAAATTTTACAAATAGTTAGGGGTGTTCACATTCCCTTCACACAAATTCCGGTACAAGGCAGGATACCTTTTCCTTATAACATTGAACCGGTTGAACGAGTTGAACGAGAGGCACTAACTAAACAGGTACAAAAATTCTTTGAGAAAGGAATTATACAAAAAGTGACATACTGTTCAGGAGAGTTTATTTCAAACATCTTCTCGAGACCAAAGCCTAATGGCGAGGTTCGAATGATCCTGGATTTAACAATCCTTAATAAAATGGTTGAATATCGACATTTTAAAATGTTCTCACTAGATACGGCACGAGATCTGATTATGCCAGATGCGTGGATGGCTAGTGTTGATTTACAAGATGCATATTATACGCTTCCCATAAGGGAAAAAGACCGGAAATTTCTTCGGTTTCTTTGGGATAACCAACTCTATGAGTTTACCTGCATGCCGAATGGTTTAGCTTGTGCCCCTCGTTTATTCACTAAACTGCTTAAACCTGTTTTCTCAGTAATGGCGCGGAAGGGTCATATAATGTTTCCATACATAGATGATTCCTTTATTATAGCATCAACACAAATTGATTGTGTGAATGCAGTTTTGGATTTATGTGCATTACTTACTAAATTGGGGTTTTATGTACATCCACAAAAGTCAGTGTTTAAACCAACAAAACAACTCAAATGTTTAGGTTTATTCTGGATACACAGTCTCTTACAGTGTCGATAACAGAACAAAAACTAATTAAGTTTATGAATACAGCGACCCAGCTTATTAAGTTACCAAAACCTAAAATTAGACAGGTCGCAGTCCTTATTGGGATAATGATATCGTATGCACCCGCTATTCTATACGGGAAGGCCCATATTAAATCTCTAGAAATAGATAAAAATTTAGCGTTAACACGAACTAAAGGGAATTTTGAGCGAAAGATGTTTTTTCGCAAGAAGGGCTACAGGATATTGCATGGTGGATGCAACACATAGCAAGTTCACCAAATCCGATCCGTGACGAGGAAGGAGAGGAGGCAGGAGTTGGAAGAAAAACACTTTATTCAGATCGACAGAGGCAGTATATGATAAATGTATAATATACAAAGAGGTGGTCAATAGGGAACCTCTATCACTGAAGATCAAATGTCAAAGAGTTCAAATAGTCAATAAGACCTGGGGCCGTATGCAGGTGTCGGTGTTACGGCTCCAAAACGCGTTTAGCGCAGGATTTCACGTTTAGCGGTTGGATTTCCAGTTTAGCAAGCAAAATTCCGTATGCAGGAAGCGGTGTTACGCTAACACCGCGCGTTTACACTAAACCCGTTTCATAGCAGGTTTACGGTCGGTGTTAGCGTACGGTCCTACCCAAATCTATTCAATGCTGTCATATTTAACAGAATTACATACGCAATAAGTGAAATATGATTAAATTAACCCTAAATTCTTGGAGCATTTGTGAAAAATGGGGTACACCTAAAGTTGACTTGTTTGCATCACGAAATAATAACAATTACCTTGTTATGTTTCTTGGCATCCTGAACCGGAGGCTTGGAAAGTAGATGCATTTGCTATTACCTGGGAAAATAATTATTTTTATATTTTCCCACCGTTTAGCATTATCAGCCGAGTTGTCAGGAAAATCGGTTTGGAAAGGACACATGCTATACTGGTGGTGCCCGATTGGGACACGCAACCTTGGCTGCCAGCAGTTTCACAACTGGCAAAAGAACATATACGATTCCCAAGAAGACTCGGGAATCTGACACACCACGGACCGCTAGTGGTTCACGGCGACATGTCAACGACGCCCCTATTGGCATTCCTTTTCTAAGGAAACAGCTGCAGCAATTTGGATTGGACAAAATTACTGAGAATAGGATAGTATCTGATGCCTGGAGGCCAGGAACTGTCAAAATGTACACATCCTATTTAAAGAAATGGGGTGTACATTGTTTGTTAATGAAAGTTAAACAAACAAATCCAACAATTTCACAAGTAGCTCGTTTTCTTCATTCTCTAGAGGATGAAGGACTATCCTTTGGGTCGATCAATGCGGCAAGATGTGAGTTATCAATCATATTACCGAGAATTGATGGCGAAACAGTTGGAAAACATTATGTTCTTTGTTATCTACTTCGTTCAATTTATCAAAGGAATCCTCCAAAACCAAAGTATAGTCGGTTTTGGGATGTGTCTATAGTATTTAAGTTGTTTCATGCTTGGCCTCACAACTCGTGGTTAGATATAAAACAATTAGGTTTTAAGGTCGCGGTCCTGTTATTATTAGTAACCGGACACAGAGGACAGACGATTGTTGCTTTATCTTTAACTGGACTAGAAATAGACAAGAAACAAGCTATCTTTGATTTAGCACAATTGCTTAAATCGAACACGTTAGGTGACCCTTTATCTACGGTTCACTTAGACTGTTTTCCGAGTGATCGGAAATTATGTGTTGTGTCAGCCATACGGGCTTATATATCTAAGACAAAGGATTTACGTGCAGCACAACAACTATTAGTGAGCTTTATAACGCCACATAAGGCAATTTCACGAGACACCCTTGCCAGATGGACAATTACGGTGTTGAAATTGGCTGGAGTGCATACGGGCAAATACTCATCCCACTCAACTAGAGGTGCCATGGTCTCCAAGGCACGGTTGCTAGGTATTTCTGTGAAAAGAATACTAGCGCATGCAGGCTTGAAGACGGCTAAGTCGTTTGCAAAACATTACAACAAGCGACTAGAAAAGCCTACCGGCATTGCAAAGCGCCTGCTCGCCAACTAACAAGAATAGGTGAGAACAAAAAAAAAACGGTTGAATATTATATAAGGAATGGATGATATTAAGGATAAAAATGAATTATGTAAAGGTTCCCTAGCCTGAGGCTAGCCTGAGGCTGTATACCGAGGTAAAATAGTATAGTTATACGAATCTTATCTGGGTATAGATGATGGATAACTGTTGTTTTTCCGAGGTAGAAGCCTCGGGTAGACGTGGGCTAGGGCCCACCCACCACGCCCTGCCACGTCTATCCCGTTGGTGTACCGTTACGGGAAAATCATAGTATCCATTGTATTGAAAGTTCATTTTTATCCTGAATAAGTAGGTTAAAATTGCTGGTACCTCACGTGCTTCCTTCTCCCTAGCCCATGTCTACCCGAGGCTTCTACCTCGGGAAAACAACAGTTATCCACCATCTATACCCAGGTAAGATTTGTATAGCTATACTATATATGTGTATATGTATATATGTATATGTATATATGTATATGTATATATGTATATGTATATATATATATATGTACATATATGTATATGTATATATGTGTAGTGGTCTGCACTGACCTCTCAGGCAAGGAGCTGCATAGACAGGTAGCTGTGGGTAGTATGGTGATATCAGGGAACCTATGTGGTGTAATGGTTAGCACACTGGCCTGGAAATGGAGCCTAGGTGGTGTAATCGTTAGCACACTGGCCCAGAATGCAAAGAGATGTGGGTTCAAGACCCGCTCTAGGTGCAATATTTCCCATTTTCATCACCCCCACGACACTGGTTGCCGTGACCATGATCCTGTACAAGCTATGCGCTGTATAGTTGTTGAACCTACCCTGTGTATGTATATGTAAGTGCATTGCCTGTATGTATGTAATTGTAAGCATTAAAAGACTTACAATTCCAGGGGGACGAGAGTAGTGGTCTGCACTGACCTCTCAGGCAATGAGCCGCATAGACAGGTAGGCATGGGTAGTATGGTGATATCAGGGAGGGTAGGTGGTGTAATGGTTAGCACACTGGCGCAGAAAGGGAGCCTAGGTGGTGTAATGGTTATCACACTGGCCCGGAATGTAAAGAGATGTGGGTTTGAGTCCCACTCTAGGCGCAATTTTTCCCAGTTTCATCACCGCCATGACATATGTATATGCATATATATGTATATATATGTGTATGTATATATATGTATATATGTATATATACATATATGTGTATGTATATATATATATAGGTATATATATAAGTATATGTGTATGTATATATGTATATGAAGAGCTCCTTTGTGAAATTCGATAAACGCCCATCCCAAAAAACAAGTTTGCAATGCCAACGCCAAGTTAGTAGATCATGTCGGTCCTTATATGAACTTAGAAGTTGCTAGGACGGAAAACAAGAGCAAACAACAACAGATCATGTTTTAGAAAAGAGATCTTCATATATGTATATATGAAGAGGTCTTTATAATATATGAAAAGCTCTTTTCCAAAATATGATCTACCAACTTGGTATTGGCATTGCAAACCATTTTTTGGATTGGCGTTTTATCACGTTTTGGGTAAAGAGCTTCATATTTATGTATATCTGCATATGTAGGAATATATATATTTATAGATATATATATTCATACAAATATATTTATATATGCAATATATATATGCCACATATATATATATATATACATCTATGTATACATATGCAGATATACATATATATCTTTTGTAAGAAGTTGGTTGGTTGTTGGAATTTTACGTCCTGGCAACATATAAGGTCATATTAGGATGGGTAGTGACTTGTGGCAATGCACACTCATAGCACCTTTATATTTTCTTGAAGATTTATACTGCCTATTATGGATAAGTCTGAATAGAATTGTTTTCACCATAAGACAGTTTTGTCGATAGAAAGCCCGAGCCTACACTTTTACCGACCCAAGGGATTTTTAACTTCCCACACCACATAGACAAGGTATGAGAGCAACTGGCCTTTGATGACGCTGTAAGTTATACAGAGCAGTGGAAATCCAAATTTGGAGAGGGGAGGGCAGAGGGAATCGAACCACCAACCTTCAGATTAGGAGTCTCACCTAGAAAAAAGTCAGACACTCTAACCACTCCACCACAGAGAACATGCTGCCGCAGTGGGAGACTAGGCCACCAGCACCATGACCTAATATCCTACTCAGTCACAGTATCCTTACACTGAGCCAACCAGTCCTCGCCCTATCCTAATAATGCTGAGCGCCTGGCTAGAAAGCGACAAGTATCAATTGTGAAAGTCATTGGTTTGATTCGACCATGGTTCCAAACCCCATGGGTTTAAACCCCAGAATCTACCAAAACGGGAGATGGATGCGCACCTCATTCGGCCATCCCGTCTGGTCCCTTTTTGTAAGAGTCAAGTCATACTAAAAGAGGAAGTATTAATTTGTTTTGTTTTTGTTTTTTTAAACTCTGACCGCCATACTCTCAACTCAAACCAGTTTCTGCGGGGTAAAAACAAATTCTTTAAATTTTGCGATTTCTGGCGGTGATTTGTTAGCAAAGCGAGTGGGTGCGAGTAGTTCAGTGATCTGCTCACCGGCCCTGACCGGCACCATGTCTACTTCCCACGGGTCGCCGCGTGCCCGCTTTGGTCCATCAGTGCAAGAAGCCCGCTCGCTGCCCCTAAATGGGCGTATTGCTGGGTATGGTCCACTATCTGTCATCATATTGCGCGGTGAGTGCCTGTCTGTTGGTGTGTGTCTGCGTTTCTTCTCAGCACCACCGAAGGGAATCTTACGCGTTTAGGTGAAAGGGGGACGCAGGGTTGCCAACCCTTATGGTTTCGCGGTAAGGTGTACAATATTTTATGTCCCCATCATCACCTTATGCCGATCTTCCGGTTTTTCATTTTCCAAAATTATATCAATTTGACGGATTATTGTGTCCAAAATACACCACAGAGCATTTCAGATTTTTGCATTTTTCTGTCGGAGGAGGCTACCCCAAGATCCCCCTTGAAGATTTATACTGACAATCATGGATAAGTCTGAATAGACTTGTTTTCACCATTAGACAGTTTGTCAATAGAAAGCCAGAGTCTACACTTTTACTGACCAAAGGGATTTGTAACCTCCCACACCACATAGACATGGTATGAGAGCAACTGGCCTTTGATGATGCTGTAAGTTATACACAGCGGTGGAAATCAAAATTGGCAGAGATGGGGGCACGGGGAATCGAACCACCAACATTCAGATTAGGAGTCCGACATAGACAAATGTCAGACACTCTAACCACTCCACCACGGAGAACCCAATATAACATCGTTTAAGATCTTCTGGTTTTTTATTTTCCAATGTTGGCAACCGTGGGTATGGAGTGGGTGGGTCGGGGGGATTCTTCTGAAACATTAGCCCGTGTGTTGGAGGAGACATATGGGAGAACATGTTTTAAGTGGTGTAAGGGTAATGGCGTAAATAGGTTAGAAGTGAAGTAAGTGCTCTGGGAGTGCCAATGGGTTTTTTCTTGAAGATGTATACTGCCTATCATGGACAAGTCTGAATAGACTTGTTTTCACCATTAGACCGTTTGTCGATGGAAAGCCTGAGTCTACACTTTTACCGACCCAAGGGATTTTTAACCTCCCACACCACATAGACATGGTATGAGAGCAACTGGGCTTTGATGACGCTGTAAGTTATACACAGCGGTGGAAATCAAAATTGGCAGAGGTGGGGGCATGGGGAATCGAACCACCGACCTTCAGATTAGGAGTCCGACCTAGACAAAAGTCAGACACTCTAAGCACTCCGCCACAGAGTACACCACTGAAGGGTTAGAAGTGGAGCGGGCTGGTGTGAATAGATTATATTCTCTCCCCACTAATGCTGTGGAGAGAAATGTATATTCTGATGAATAAACTGTTTTACCAACAACAACAACAAATATGAGTGGTGAAATTGTCCTAGTGTAATTATGGCAGATGTAACTTGTTAATATCAGTGACGCAATTGGAATTGCGCAAATATATCAGTATAAGTGTTGTTTGGTTGGTTGTTGGAGTTTTATGTCCTGGTAACATCTAGCGTCATATCAAGATGGATACCGATTTGTGACAGTGTACACTCATAGCGACTTTATAGTGCTGCCCGACCAGGACTTGGGAGACTAGGCCACCAACACCATCACCTGATATCCCACTCAGTCACATTATCCTGACACCAAGCCAACCAGTCCTTGGCCTATCCTAATAATGCCGAGCGCCTGGCTAGGAAGTGACAAGTATAAATTTTAAAGTAATTTCTTTGATTAGACGAGGGTACAGACCTGTTAGCTCGAATCCCATGAACTACCAAAATGGGAGACGGATACTCAACTCATTCGGCCATCCCGTCTGGTGGGAAACAAACGTGAGTGAGTGCCTGCATTGGGCGCTTAAATACTCTCAGAAAATATCGCATCAGATAACTTATCCATCAGTAACACTATGGCTTGTGACCTGATATGACCTTAGATGTTGCCAGGACATAAAGCTCCAATAACCCACCCACCTTTGCTTCCCTGCACAGCAGCCGTGCAATTGTCCATTAACGAGTTCATTCTTACCATTATTAGATTACTGACACCATTATAGCAGGTGGTCATATAATATCCAGGACATGTAATGACATTTAGTTGCCAGCCTACTTTGTGTTCTATATCAGGATAGCAGTTTGTTTATTTAGAGTTGCATAATCCGATGGTTCTGACTTTCTGCCATTTTTCTGAGGTAAATATATTAAGCTCATTGTTATAATCTACATTACTTTAGAGTCAAGTACTGTTTATTTAAACTGCTAAGTTTTTAGATATTTGAAGCGCAAACATTTAAATTAGTTTTGGCAAGCACGCTAAAACTCTGACACCGAATGCTTTTCCTATTAGAAGGTTCTATTTCCTTATAAATATGTAGCAACAAATGCTTGATAAGTGCATCAGTATCTAAGTTAGATATGTAGAATCAAATCTAGATAACTGTTTAGGTTATTACAATTATATGTTTTCATCGGACTAGTCTGAGTAATGCTTTCAAATTGTAGTAACTCAAGACACTTACCTAGATTTAGTACCGGACCAGTTAGTTAGAGTGTCCGTCTCCCGGGTTGGTAGATCGTGGGGTCGTAGGTTCGAACCCTGGTTGAGTTAAACCAATGATTTAAGAATGTATACTTGTCGCTTCCTAGCCCAGCGCTTGGCATTATTAGGATAGGACAAGGACTGGTAGGCTCAGTGTCAGGATAATGTGACTGAGTGGGATATCAGGTCATGGTGCTGGCAGCCTGGTCTTCCAGTGGGGCAGCACTATAAAGTTGCCATGAGTGCGCACTGGCACAAGTCGGTACCCGTCATGATATGACCTTAGATGTTGCTAGGACGTAAAACAACAACAAATAAACAATCAACAAACAAACTCCTACTTATCGAATTTAGATGCTGGTGCACTTGTTCTGTATTTATTGATGTATTGAAAGGAATGAATGCTAAATCAATTTAATATGATAGATCCTGTTACTGGTGAAACCTGTGGTGTCAGAATTTCAATTTGGACGCCACAATTAAGTTACCCTATTTTCGTTTACAAGTATCTGCAAAGGTAGCCATTTAAAATAGAAGATATTCCAAACTATGGTAGTGTACATTATATTGATCAGCCTAAAATAGTTATCTAAAAGAAGCTGGAAATGCAAAACCATCGCGAATACTAAATTCTGTAGCATTTGTCAATCTGCAGATGCAACAGAATATGTATTTAAAAATCAAATATTTAAATATTAAAAAAAATTGTTTATTCAAAAAAGAATGAAATTTAAACTTAAGAAATTGAAAATTAAAATAAAGATGAAAGAAAGAGAAGATATGTAGGAAAACAAATCAGAAACAAGAAAACAGGAGAGACAAAATTACCTATTCTCATAGCGAGGCTCTAGTGCGAGGGCGGGCCATCCCACAATGCCCGGAGGGGTTATCTGAATGTGCAGCAGGCTAATTTGAGAGCTGCTCAGTGTGTAGCTGCCTATAGCGAGCAGCTCGGGGTAAGCCAATGGGCTGAGCTTACCTTGGGAATGAAATCGTCACTCTCTGCACAAAAGCATCAGCTTTGGTACACATACTGGTGTTATTTTCGGTTCCCGGGCGAGTCAAACCAATGACTTATCAAATTGATACTTGTCGCTTCCTCGCCTGGTGCTCGCCATTAATAGGATAGGGCAAGTACTAGTTGAGTTGAGTTGAGTGTCCGTCTCCTGGGCAAGGACTCGTTGGCTCCATGTAAGGATAATGTGACTGAGTGGGATATCAGGTCATGGTGCTGGCGGCCTAGTGTCCCAGTAGGGCAGCACTATAAAGTTGCACTGAGTACGCACTGTCACAAGTCGGTACCCATTCTGATATTACCTTAGATGTTGCCCGGATGTAAAACTCCAACCAACCAACTTATGCCCATAATATTATCTATGGACATATTCTGCATTAGATATGCGATGTGAATATAATGATGCCAACTACAATAGTACATTATACAAGCAGCCCATGTACAGAGTTGGCGCTGTCGATTGCGGATCGGTTAGTGGAAAGTGGTGGGTGGCCGAATCAGTCGGACGTCTCTTGTTTTGTGAGATTGGGGGATCCAAACCCATGAGATTGTGGGTTTGAACCCTGGTTGAGTCAAACCGATGACTTCAAAAATGATACGTGTTGCTTCCTAGCCAGGTACTCTGCATTATTAGGGTATGGCAAGGACTGGTTAGCTCGGTGTCAGGATAATGTGAATGAGTTGGATATTGTAATGTGTTTGAGTGAGGAATGACCGCACGCGTTGACGTCTTGTTACTCAATGCTTTATTACCCGCCAGCATTAGTCTACACTGGTCCCTGCCGGCTGTTTCCCAGCCCACCAAGCCTTTGTACATACATAACATCTCCTTTTCACAGTGAACAAAAGAGAAAATGGTTCTGCTATTGGGGGACATATGAGCCTGTCTCAAAAGGTGATAACTCTTTTTTTGTTGGTCCATTGTAATGAATGACACAAAACAGCACAGAAACGGTAACACTGAAAACACAAGGACATTTGCTTCAAATCAATATGTATTCTATTGGGATTATGAAACACCATGTATAAAACAAATAAGTTTATCCTGAGCAAATGCATAGGCAGATATTATGTGAATATTATTATGTATGGAATTATCCCGCTATAGATATACATATATATGCGATAAGAATATAACGATGGCAATTACAATGGTACATGATATAAGCAGCCCATGTGCAGAGTTGGCACTGCCCGTATAAATAGTCTCTGATAACGGTTCAGTTAGTGGAAAGCCACTGACAAACTACCAATGTTAAGCGGCTGTCACACATCACCGGATTGGAGGAAATGGAAAGAAACCAAACAAAGTCTGTTGATAGTCCGGTTTGTGTCCGTACAAGTTTTGAACATGCACAAAACTTGGAACGGATGTTGCCGGATTGACATCTACGTTTCTTGTCCGGTTTGAGTCCGTCTAGTCCGGTTACCATCCATTGGCTATCCGTTCATGTCCCTTTCATGTCCATTCAGCCAGCGGCCTTTGACCCGATATCGCAAGATTTTGATACATTTTAATACATTTTGATACTTATGACGCCCAGACTAGACAATTATGTTCGTTGCTCAATCCGGTGATGTGTGACAGGGGCTTAACTAATAAAGCAATATGGTCAGTTCCAATATGAATATCCAATATGGCTTCCGATATGGTCCACTCCCCAACTGATGCACCAGACGGGATGGCCGTGTGAGTTGAGCGTTTGTCTCCTGTTTTGGTAGATCGTGGGATTTGAACCCACTGGTTCGAACTCTGGTTGAGTCAAACCAATAACTCAAAATTGATGCTTGTCTCTTCCTAGCCAGGTATTCGGTGTTATTAGGATACGGCGAGGTCTGGTTAGCTCCATGTCAGGATAATCTGATTGAGTGGGATATTGGGTCATGGTTCTGCCGGCCTGATTTCTCAGTGGGGCAGCACCGTAAAGTCACCATGAGTGTGCACACTCACAAGTCGGTACCCATCCTGATATGACCCTAGATGTTGGCAGGACGTAAAACTCCAACAACCAACTAAATCCAATATGGGCTATTGCTCGATCTGCGCACCCAACTGACGCGTTGACTGTACGTGGTGCGCTCTGCGCATGCTCAGTCCGTGTAGACTGACCTACTTTCAGGACATGTCCCAGCAGAGACCCTTGGTCTCTGCGCTATTAAAAGGCTTGACACCAGGGCCACACACATTCAGGGTGCGCCTCAGACTCCTCGACTCCAATTCGCCTCCGCAACATTTGTTTGGCCTATTTGCGTTCAGAGTGCGCCTCGGCTCAGAGTCGCCTCGGGGACATCACACTTTTTAGATAAGAGGTAAAACGCGCCTCCAAAATGGCCACCAAATTCAGTGATTTCAGCCAATCAGAGCTGTTCTTTTCAATTGCAAATGGTTGCACCCTATGGAGGCCGCTATTTTAGAGGCACCGTACAGATGAAGTCATTCAGGAAGATCTGCGAGGCGCCTCCGAGGCGTACCTTGAAAGCGGCCCAGATGTGTGACCCGCCGGGGGACCAGCAGCAGCCCTCCTCCAGCCTCTTCCCCTGTCTGTATGTATATATATATATATATATATATATATATATATATATATAGTATATGTTGGATGTGATGGACTGGTAATATGACCGAGAGTGCGTCTCATACCCACCAGTCTGTCGACTTAGGTGATGAACATATATATATACAGTAACACCTTTCTAACCGACCACCTCCACAGATCGACCACTCCCCTATATCGATCGCTTTATTTGGGTCCCAAATGATCGCACATAAAATACCATTGTACCGATTAAGAAACTCCCCAAACCTACCACCTCCCTTAATGAACCATTTCCCTAAATGAACCATTTAAAGTCGGTCCCATGGTCAGTCGAGAGGTTTTACTGTATATATATATTTTACCTCGGTATACAGCCTCAGGCTAGCCTCAGGCTAGGGAGAGGTAAGCACATCCAGTCCAGCAATTAGCATAAAAAACTCACGACCGGAGGACGCTCGTGAGTTGCTCCAGTTGGATTTATCTACAACAAGCTAATAACTGTAAGTAATCGTGATTATTTTGGTTAAGCTTGTTTATGATGCACTATCGCATCTAGATTGGAAAGTTCAGAACTTTTGTACGTCCAGTTTGGACAAGATTAGCATTTTAATAATTGAATCGGATAGAACAAAGGATTCCTTTGTCTTGGTTCCGTGGTTCGATTAAACCCGCTTGGTACGGGTAGAGATGTTGGCACCGTCACATCTCCTGTGGAGATTCCTTCGGACCCTAATAGAGGGTGTTGTTGAGGATGATCCTGGGTTTCTTTTATAGACTCCCCTTTTGATGAGGCGTTTCTCCGAGTTTCGTAGCATTTTCTGTCACTTGCTGGCGCAGTAGCCGCGGGTGGGAGAAGTGTACGCGACAGAGAGATGGGAGGTTCTAGAAGCCTACCCCACGTACGGTTGGTTTCGATACCCAAAACCTACGGAAAACTTAGCTTACCACGCCTGTATTGAGAACGGTGTAAATACGTTACTCTTTACCAATAAGATCCTCAACCCAGGTTCCCTGGCGTCACTTTGGTGTTCAGTTGAGTTGATTCCGGTTACTAAGTTTTCTTTTTTGGTTACAGACTACCGATGGCTACGAAGCGAAACAAACCGCCGCCCGCCGCTGCGGAGGGACGCGTGCCTACCGGCTACGATACGTCACCGGATCGGACAGCTCCGCCGTCCCCACTACAGGGGGCACATGTGCTCTCAGATAGAGAGAGTGAGGACGACGAGGTGTTCCCAGGGGATTTGACCTTACAGGTCAATAGGCTAGTGGAGCAAAAGATGAAGGAGCTCCACAGCAAGGACCAACAATTCCCACCAGCTGACTCAGACTGGCAGGATGTCTCTGATTTCGAAGCGACGGATTCGGCACCTGAGCCCCCGCGCCCTAAGGCCAAAAAGCGGAAACGACCGGCTAGCTCCTCGGGTGATGATTACACCAAAGCCACCAAGGGCAAGAAAGTTAAGAAGCCAAAGAAGAAAAGTAAGAAGAAGAAGAAGAAAGATTCTTCTTCTGATTCATCGTCCGACTCGTCAACTACTGAGTCGGACTCAGACACAGAAAGGGCTGGCCTTTATGCCAACCTGGGAGGCAAGATTCGTAAGCGCTGCCCGATCCAAAAGGGAAAGAAAGTCAGAACAACGACTATGATGCGCGAGACTATAAAGGGACACTTTAATACCTTTAAGCCAGCTGAGGTGATCAACAAAATCACTGAGCAAATTGCCGGGATAAAAGGTATCCCGGATAGTGTAGTCAAAGAGATGGACGCTGGGATCCATCTGAATGAGGAGAAGAAGCGCTTCGAGACTGCTCTGTTTACCGTTCACAAAGCGGTATTAGGGGTCCTCGCCTCAGTCGTTCCGGTAGCTAACCGGATGCAAACTGAGAACAAGTTCTCCTCACTGGCCAGAGGCATGGATAAGGGCGTGGCCCTCCTCACAGCTGCCAGTAACTTCTTGAGCTACCGTAGATACGAAGACGTTTTCAAAGCGGTCACCACACAAGCTGGTAAGGAAGTCGCCAGATCTAAGAAGGTCATGGACAACGATGGCAAGGAGTACACTCTCTTTTTGCCGCCCAAACCCATTAAGGGCAAACCTTTGGATAAAGGCAAAATGTTTGGTGGCCAACTTCCATACCTCTTCAAGGAGGTCGAGACGGAAGCCAAGAGTGGTCGTAACCTTGAGCCGGCCAAGAAAGCCGACTCGTCAAGATTTCGTCGCCCCCGAGGGGATTTTCGTCCACGACGAGGAGCCAGAGCTGGCAGGTCCGGCCCGTCCTACGGCTATCAGCCCAGAGGCAGAGGTCGGGGAGACAGGCAAGGTTGGAACGACGGCAACCGCCCGTTCAGGAAGGAGTTTGCCCCGAAACAATCCTTCCCACGCCCAGGCAACAAATAGACATTGCTACACAAACCCAACTTCCTAAGTTGGTGGCGGAATCTACACAAACAGATGTAAGCGAATTTTGTGCGGGGAACATTCTTAATTGTATTTCTTCTTGGTACGAAATCACTACTGACGTTAACATTTTAGATATTGTTACCGGTGTTAGGATTCCATTTACTGAAATCCTGTTACAACAACGGGTACCTTTCCCATATAGATTTAATGAGTTGGAGAAACGAGCATTATCAGAACAAGTTGCACTTTTTGAATCTAAAGGTATCATTGAAGAGGTGGCTCACACCCCAGGAGAATTTATCTCTAATATATTTTCAAGGCCAAAGCCAAATGGCGATATTCGCATGATTTTAGATTTAACTAAGTTGAACGTACTCGTAGAATATCAACATTTCAAAATGTTTTCCCTGGACACTGCCAGAGACTTAGTTACAGAGAATGCTTGGATGGCTAGTGTTGATTTACAAGATGCATATTATACTCTCCCGATTTTTGAAGGACACCGCAAATTCTTAAGATTTATTTGGGAAGATAGACTATTTCAATTTACATGTATGCCAAATGGCTTAGCATGCGCTCCACGCTTGTTTACTAAATTATTGAAACCAGTTTTTTCAGTCATGGCAAATAAGGGTCATACTATGTTCCCTTACATTGATGATTCTTTCATTGTTTCACAATCTTTTGATGAGTGTCAACACGCTGTTGACGATTTATGTTCCCTTCTGACAACATTAGGTTTTTATTTGAATCATAAAAAGTCAGTTTTTGTCCCCACAACTGAACTCAAATGTTTAGGTTTTATTATTAACACACGCTGTATGACTGTTTCACTCCCCGATAACAAGCTGACTAAGTTTCACGATACGGCGTCTCACTTGGTCGCCTTAAGTAGGCCAAAGATAAGACAGGTCGCGGTGCTAGTTGGCATACATATTGCTTACGCCCCGGCTATTCTATATGGTAAAGCCCACATAAAATCTTTGGAAATAGATAAGAACTTAGGGTTGGCTCGTACTAAAGGCAATTTTGAACGGAAAATGTTTATTTCAGAAGATGGAATGAAAGACATTAACTGGTGGTTTAATAATATTCAAAATTCCCCCAATCCTATACGGATGAATGAACCCAACACAGTAGTGACTACTGATGCTTCATTAGAAGGTTGGGGGGCACATTGCGATTCCATAGCAACAGGGGGACGTTGGTTGAAAGAAGAAAATTCAGATCACATTAATGTTTTAGAGCTACGAGCTATTTATTTAGGCCTTGCTAGTTTAGTTAAGGTACCACGTAAACATGTCCGTATTTTAACGGATAATACAACGGCAATGGCATATGTACGAAACATGGGTGGGACAAAGTCCAGGCCATGTAAAGCGATGGCTAGAAACATTTGGGAATGGGCCCAAATGAATAAAGTTTGGCTAACGGTAGCATATATTCCCGGAACGCAAAATACCTTAGCAGATCATAAAAGTCAACATTTTTATGACCATTTGGAATGGTCCCTTAATCCAGACATTTTCACCACAGTGTGCCAAAAGTGGGGCCAACCTGAAGTTGACTTGTTTGCTTCACGAAACAATTGTAAAATTGACAAATATGTGTCATGTCATCCAGAACCTGATGCCTGGCATATAGATGCTTTTTCTATCACATGGGAGAATAAATTTGATTATATCTTCCCCCCCATTCAGCTTGATCAGCCGGGTAAGCCGAAAGATAAAGATGGACAAAGCACACGCAATATTAATCGTTCCCAACTGGGACACGCAACCTTGGCTACCGGGCATACAGGCAGCCGCCAAAGATTGCCTCCGATTCCGAAGATCACCAGGCAATCTGACACACCAAGGCCCTCTAAAACAACGAGGGGACGTGTCCACAACACCGTTGTTGGCATTCCTTTTTAAAATAAATATTTAGAACAATTCGGTTTAGATAAAATTACACAACAAAGAATTGTCGCAGATGCTTGGCGTAAAGGTACAGTTAACATGTATACCACATATTTGAAAAAGTGGGGTGTTTATTGTTTAATTAACAAAGTGAAACCCATGAATCCTACTATTTCCCAAGTTGGTAAATTTCTCCGAGGGTTAGAGGACGAAGGCTTAGGGTTTGGATCTATTAATGCTGCTCGCTGTGCTTTATCCGTCATCCTTCCACGGATAAATAATGAGACATTTGGGAAACACCATGTTATTCATTGGATTGTAAGATCGATTTATCAACCAAACCCACCCAAACCGAAGTACAGTCGCTTCTGGGATGTTTCGGTAGTGTTTGATTTGCTAAGACAGTGGCCTCATAATAGGCATTTAGATCTCAAACAATTAGGGTTTAAGGTAGCGTTGCTCTTATTATTAGTAACAGGACATAGGGGACAAACTATTGTTGCCCTATCACTAGATGGCCTAGAGATAGATAGAAATGAGGCCACATTTGATTTGTCAAAGCTGTTAAAATCTAACAGGTTAGGTGACCCTTTGTCTACTATTAGTGTAAGTAGTTTCAAAGAAGACCCAAAACTTAGTGTTGTATCAGCCATTAGGGCCTATATATCCAAGACCAAGGACTTGAGAACGTCAAGACAGTTGTTAGTGAGCTTTATTAAGCCACACAAGGGCATTTCGCGAGATACTCTAGCGAGATGGACAATTAGTATGTTGAAATTGGCAGGCGTTGACACGGACAAATATGCCTCACACTCAACAAGAGGTGCTATGGCATCTAAGGCGCGGCTGCTTGGCATCTCTGTCAAGCGGATCCTGGCCCATGCAGGATGGAAAACAGCACGATCGTTTGCAACCCACTACAACAAACGATTAGAGAAGTCGAGCACACTAGCCCGACAGCTGCTACAAGACTAGATCGGCATTAGGTGAGAATACACTTCGATTTCACCAAAAATTTTATTTTGCTGTTTGATGATAACGTATGTTTAACAATTATTATTGACTTGTGACATAAGAATACAGGATAAATGAGATTACGTAAACCTCTCCCTAGCCTGAGGCTAGCCTGAGGCTGTATACCGAGGTAAAATAGATTAGTTAGACGAATCTTACCTGGGTATAGATGATGGATAACTGTTGTTTTACCGAGGTATAAGCCTCGGATAGACGTGGGCTAGGGCCCTCCCGCCACACCCTTCCATGTCTATTCGTTTGCTTATACCAAGAAAACTTCGCAGTTTAGTACCATTGTCACCATTGATGTACTTTTAGATTATTTGTTTCATTTATCCTGATTAAGTAGGATATATATATATATATATATATATATATACATATATATAGATATATATCGGTAGATATATATATATATCGGTAGATATATATATATTTATATATATTTATATATATCGGTAGAGCGCAGGCCTCCTGTGCAGAAGGTTGGGAGTTCAATTCCCGGTCGAGACAAATGAATGACTTACAAAATTGTTACTTGTCGCTTCCTAGCCAGGCACTCCGCATTATTAGCATAGGGCAAGGACTTGTTGGCTCATTGTCAGGATAATTCGACTGAGTGGGATATCGGGCCATGGTGTTGGCGGTCTGATTTGTTTAGTGGGGCAGCATTATAAAGTTGCCATGAGTGCGCACTGTCACAAGTCGGTACCCATGCTGATATGACCTTAGATGTTGCCAGTATGTACAATTCCAACAACCAACCAACCAATCTTCCCCTGTCTGATTAGAAGAGGGATGCTGGGTGTGTGAGAGGAGGGGGCGGGGGGGGGGGGGGTAGGAAGGGGAGCGGAGGGAGGGGAAAGGGAGGGAGGGGACGGGAGATTGGTGTGGGTCACCCGTGGGCTGTGTGTGTGGGTGAATGTATGTGTGTGAGTGGTGTGTGTGTGTGTAAGTGTGTGTGAGTGGGTGGGTAAGTGTGAGTGGTGTGGTTGGGTGTGCGACTAGGGTGTGCGAGTGGGGTGGGTGTGCGTGAGTGTGTTAGTGGAGTGTGTGTGAGTGTGTGAGAGTGTGTGTGAGTGTGTGTGTGAGTGTGAGGGTCTGTGAGGGGGTGGGTGAGTGTGTGAGTGAGGTGAGTGTGTGAGTGGATTGGGTGTGGGTGTGTGTGAGGGTGTGGGTGTGAGAGGGGTGGGTGTGAGTGTGTGTGTGAGTGTGAGTGAGGTGGGTGTGTGAGTGGGTGAGTGTGTGTGAGTGGGGTGGGTGGGTGAGTGTGTGAGTGGGATGTGTGTGAGTGTGTGTGTGAGTGTGTTTGTGAGTAGGGTGTGTGGGTGTTTGAGTAGGGTCGGTGTAGGTGAGTGTGTGAGGGGTGGGTGAGTGGGGTGTGTGTGAGTGTGTGTTAGTGTGCGTGAGTAGGGTGTGTGGGTGGTAAGAAGATGCTTAAATTACTTGGGTCACGCGGGGGTCGGCACTCCGTCGGTGACCACAATTGAGTCCCACAGAATCACGGGTAGTGGGTGGGGTGTGTGACTGTGTAAGTGGGGCTGGGTGTGTGAGTGTGTAAGTGGGGCTGGGTGTGTGTAAGTGGGTGGGGTGTGTGAGTGTGTAAGTGGGGTGGGGTGTGTGACTGATGTAGGGTGGGGTGTGTGACTGTGTAAGTGGGGCTGGGTGTGTGAGTGTGTAAGTGGGGCTGGGTGTGTGTAAGTGGGTGGGGTGTGTGACTGTGTAAGTGGGGCTGGGTGTGTGAGTGTGTAAGTGGGGCTGGGTGTGTGTAAGTGTGGGTGTGTGAGTGTGTGTGTAAGTGGGTGGGGTGGGTGAGGTGTTAAGTGGGTGGAGTGTGTGAGTGTGACTTGTGGGTGGGGTGTGTTGAGTGTGTAAGTGGGGTGGGTGTGTGAGTGTGTAAGTGGGATGGGTGTGTGGATGTGAAGTGGGGCTGGGTGTGTGAGTGTGATAAGTGGGAGGCTGGTGTGTGTGAGTGTGTAAGTGGGTGGGGTTGTGTGTGAGTGTGTAAGTGGGAGCTGGGTGGGCGTGTGAGTGTGTAAGTGGGGTGCTGGGGTGTGTGAGTGTGTAAGTGGGGCTGGGTGTGGGTGAGTGTGTAAGTGTGGCTGGGTGTGTGGGTGGGTAAGTGGGTGGGGTGTGTGAGTGTGTATGTGGGTGGAGGTGTGTGTGTGTGTAAGTGCGGGGCTGGGTGTCTGTGGATGTGTGTGTAAGTGGGGCTGGGTGTGTGAGTGTGTAAGTGGGGCTGGGTGTGTGAGTGTGTAAGTGGGGCTGGGTGTGTGAGTGTGTAAGTGGGGCTGGGTGTGTGAGTGTGTAAGTGGGTGGGGTGTGTGAGTGTGTAAGTGGGGTGTGAGTGTGTAAGTGGGCTGGGTGTGTTGAGTGTGTAAGTGGGGCTGGGTGTGTGGAGTGTGTAAGTGGGGCTGGGGTTGTGTAGGGGTGAATGTGGGACTGTGTGGTGTGAGTGTGTAAGGGGGGCTGGTGGTGAGTGTGTAAGTGTACGGTGTTGAGTGTGTAAGTGGGTTGGGTGTGTGAGTGTGTAAGTGGGGCTGGGTGTGTGAGTGTGTAAGTGGGTGGGGTGTGTGAGTGTGTAAGTGGGTGGGGTGTGTGAGTGTGTAAGTGGGGCTGGGTGTGTGAGTGTGTAAGTGGGTGGGGTGTGTGAGTGTGTAAGTGGGGCTGGGTGTGTGAGTGTTTGTTTGTTTGTTGTTGTTTTACGTCCTAGCAACATCTAAGGTCATATCAGGACGGGGTGTGTGAGTGTGTAACTGGGGCTGCGTGCGTGAGTGTGTAAGTGGGGCTGGGTGTGTGACTGGGGACGGTGGGTGGGTGTGTGACTGGGACCGGCAGCAGGGACCAGGGCAGAAGAACTGGGACACAGGGGCAGGAGGACGGGGACACAAGGGCAGGAGGATGGGGACACATGGGCAGGAGGACGGGGGCAGAGGGCAGGAGGACGGGGCAACAGGGCAGGAGGATGGGGACACAGGGGCAGGGAGGTCGGGGACAGAGGGGCAGGAGGACGGGGACAGAGGGGCAGGAGGACTGGGAACACATGGGCAGGAGGACAGGGACCGGAGGGCAGGAGAACGGGGACACAGGGGCAGGAGGATGGGGACTCATGGGCAGGAGGACGGGGACAGAGGGGCAGGAGGATGGGGCAACAGGGGCAGGAGAACGGGGACACAGGGGCAGGAGGACTGGGACACAGGGGCAGGAGGACGGGGACACAGGAGGTAGGAGGATGGGGACACAGGGGCAGGAGGACGGGGACAGGGGGCAGGAGGATCGGGACACAGGGCAGGAGGACTGGGACACAGGGGCAGGAGGACGGGGACACAGGGGCGGGATGACGGGGACACAGGGGCAGGAGGATGGGGACACAGGGCAGGCAGGATGGGGCAGGGGCCGGAGGACGGAGATCCAGGGGCAGGAGGACGGGGACACATGGGCAGGAGGATGGGGAACAGGGGAAGGAGGATGGGGACCCGAGGGCAAGGAGGATGGGGAACACAGGGGCCAGGAGGATGGGGACACAGGGGCAGGAGGACGGGGATCCAGGCAGTAAGAGCGGGGATCCAGGGGCAGAAGGACGGGGACAAGGGGCAAGGAGGCCGGCACCCAGGGCCAGGAGTCCGGCACCCAAGGGAGGGGGACGGGGATCCAGGGTCAGGAGGACGGGGACACATGGGCAGGAGGATGGGGACACAGGGGCAGGAGGACGGGGACACAGAGGAATGAGGACGGGGACCCACAGGCAGGAGGACGGGGACACAGGGGCAGGAGGAGGGGGACACATGGGCAGGAGGATGGGGACACAGGCGCAGGAGGACGTGGACACAGGGGAATGAGGACGGGGACACATGGGCAGGAGGACGGGGACACAGGGGCAGGAGGATGGGGACACAGGGGAAGGACGACGGGGACCCGAGGGCAGGAGGAAATAGGGGCAGGGGGCGGGGACACAGTGGCAGGAGGACGGGGACACACGGACAGGTGGTCGGGGATACAGGGGCTCGAGGAGAGGGACACAGGGGCAGCGGACAGGGACAGGAGGACGGGGACACAGGGGCAGGTGGACGGGACCCAGAGACGCCACACTGAAACTACAACCGGAGCAATTACTGCTTCATAATGACTTGGCTGAATGGTCTGACGGCTCTCTCTCAGCCTTACACGTAGGGGTGGGGCTACGAGGTGTGGGGTGGTTTCGGGGTGGTGTGGGGGAGGCGTGTTGGGGTGGCGTTTCCAGTCGAGTCAAAACCAATGACTTACAAAATTGATACTTGTCGCTTCCTTGCCTGGCGCTCAGCATTACTAGGATAGGGCAATGACTGGTTAGCTCAGTGTCAGGATAATGTGCCTGAGTGGGATATTGGGTCATTGTGCTGGTGGCCTGATTTCCCAGTGTGGGAGCACTGTAACATCGCCATGATTGTGCGCTGTCACAAGTCGGTGCCCATCCTGATATGACATTAGATGTTGGCAGGACGTAAAACTCCAACAACCGACCAAGCAACCAAACATTAGCGTGTTGCACCGATAACAGACAGTAAGGATGCCACCTTACAGTCCATTATTGTTATTTTTTAATCCTTTGATTGTGTGACAGATTGGTTGACATATTCAATTGGTCAGCAGAACTTGTTGACAGATCGGGTGTAAAACCGATCAGGTTTTCTTGTTTAAACAAGTTTTAAAGGGCTTTTTTGGGGGACGATTTCATGCCTAGAAAATTGTCCGAGTGATAATAAGAACAGTCAGGTGGTTTGAAGGCGTGACAGTCATCGGATTGACCTACACATGGCTTACCTTAAACACAGATGCGCACATCCCCATGTGGCAAGCTCTGAATTAATTAATGAAAATAAATTATATTTGGAAAAAATGAAAGTTGGAAATATTTAGCCTAGAGTAGGATTAGAACCTATAATTCGTGCCATTCCGGGTCTGGTATGCTCACCATTACACCACCTAGACTCTCTAATGTCATCTCTATCCACACCTAGCTATCTATGTGGCTGGTTGCCTGACAGGTCAGTGGAGACTACTATTACTAAGCTTGTCTCCCTTCATAAATAGTTTATATCCATAACTCATTTAATGCTTGCAATTACTTAAGATACAGACAATGCATTTGTATACATAAACAGGGTAAGGTCATCAACCATTCAGCATGTAACTTGTCCAGGATCTGGAGCTGGCATGCTAGCCATTTCATTACCTAGGCTCCCTGGTCCAATCGCCCTATCCACGACTACTGGTCTCTGTGTCTCAGTGCAGACTGCTACAAAAGTAATCACTTCCTGCTCTTTGGAACAACATAATGTTTCCAAGCAATAGGCGGTAATAGTACTAATACCAAATTGTTTGAAGTGAGAGCCGGGAGACCGTTGGAGTCGGTTCCCAGGCGGCGGGAAGCAGAGAGTGCCCGGCTACAGGGGGGCCTGCAGAGAATAAGGGGTGTTGGGAAGCGAGAGGTGCCCGGACATTAAGGACTATTCTTTATTTATATTCCCATAATAAATTATATATAATATATATATATTTGAACATCAATAAATATATATGATCATCACTAAATGTCAAAAAGCTTTCTTCTAATGTAAAGTCAGAAGTACAACTGATTCAGTAGCCATGTCTTCATATGAAAGCAGATGTGTGCTCTTTAAAATGCTCTGCACATAATGCCTTTAGCAATCCACACGGTGAGAAGTCTCATCAAGATGCCGAGAACATGGCAGGGTTGTCCGTGTGGCTGGTTGCCACTATCTAGCCACAACCCATTATTAAACCACACTATTGCCACCAAGCGTTTTCTCGACCTACTTCCTTGGTAAGTGGTGCCCTCTGTGCTGACTAGAGGCATCTCCTTTCAGACACAGGCTTTATTAATTTTGTCTGATATATATTTTGTATTACATTCGTCGATTGGTCGTAATGCGAAGCATTACGCTTGATGCGAGGAGAGGAAGAGACCCTCCCCCGCCCCGGGCTGTCGCGCTGCGCTCACACCTCACCAGACGCCGCCGCGCGCCGCTTCCTCCCCCGCCCCCGTGTCGCGCAGCATTCGCGCCTCACCCGACGCCCGCGGCTCACCCTCACTCGCCCTCCCCCGGGCCGGCAGCTTTCACAACTCACCTGCTGTCGCCCGCCCCCCCTTCCCTTATAAGGCCACCCGCCGGCCTCCCTCAGGCACTCGCCCTCCTGCCACCTTCCAGCTCTCTGCTTCTTTTCCTTTGGGCCTCTACCACTCCACCTCGGACCGCCGCTCCTGCTCGGACCGATCCATCATGCCCGGGCGCGGAAGGGGGAAAGGCCGGAGGAACACCGGGGCTACCAGCACCAGAACTACCGTCATGAGCACACCAGGGCCCTCCTCAGGCTCGCCGGGAGGCTCCGCAGCCTACTCCTCGGGCCACCCCTCCAGCGATACCACCGCCATCCTGGAGGCCCTCAGCCGCCTCTCCACCCGCATTGAAGCCGTCGAGGCAGAGGTCGCCCGAGGAGCCCCGGACACCCCCCAGCCCGTATCAACGCGGGAGGCCGCCTTCACTTTGCCGCCCGTCCAAGCACCTCGGGCCCACGCCCCGATCGGGAGCCGACCGCCTCCCCCGCCTCAAGCGACTCTACCCGGGGGGGTGCACCCGCAGTACGAGGGGTACAGCCGCCTCACCACCGCCTACCGCCCGCCGCCCGCCTACCGCCATGAGACGGCGGACCACAGCCCAGCATCCGCGGCCGACGCAGTCCGCGAGATACTGGCCTCCGCCGAGGCGCACCACACCGTGCAGCGCCGAGGTGTCCCCTCAGACTATGTCTTCCCCTGTGACCTGGTGGAGAGGGGCCCGGGACGGAAGCCGGTGAAACTGGGTGAGGCCACCAAGGACGAATATCACCTCGCCCTCCTCACCTTGGTCAACCACCCCTCGTTCCCCGCCCACTCTCTCCAGGGCCTCCACCACCATCACCTCACCATCATGAGGGACAACCTCCTCCACCCCTGGCCGGCCGTCCGCCGGTACTCAGAGACCATCTTCTCATGGATCGCGGACGGGAGGCTCCCCAAGGGGTGGCACGACCCCATGGCCCTTAACAACATCCGAGTCGACAGCATGCTGACCATCGACCCCCTCGACACGCCCCCCAGCCCGGTACAAGATGGAGCCCGAGGCGCGCACCTGCCCCGGCACCAAGTCGACCCCCGCACCGCCTACGATAGGCATGCTCACGGGGCCCCCTGCCCCGCTTGGAACCGCGATCCCGCCTCGTGCGATCGGGCCCCCGTCGGGGAGGCCCACGGCGAGGTGGGAGACAGGCGCCGCCACGTCTGTGCTTATTGCGCCAACGTACGGCGCATATTAACCATGCACAGCGAGGCCGTTTGCCGCACCAAGCAGGCCCGTGAGCGCCAGACCCCGCCCGCCTCGGCGGATTTTTGATCCGCCGGGGTGCCCTCCCCGGCGCCTCACCCCAACCACTGCCGACAGCCCCGCGACTTCCACCGACAGCTCCTCAGCGAACACCGATCGAAACGCCGCCCAGACGAAGCCGAGGATCATCACCTCGCACCTCACACCTCAGACGACTCAGCCCAGCCTCACGAGAGACCCTCCCCAGACAGCCCAGCCACGGACCCTCACGACACCGCCTTCATGAACCCGCCCGACCCGACCCCCGACTTCCACCCCGCCCAGCCCTGAGGAGTTCGCTGCCCCCCTGCTCGACCCTCGCCGGACCTCCTCCCCCCAGGCCTCAGGAGCGGGCCTCCCTTTTTTGGCCGCCCGCTCCCCCTCCACGTAGGCCCCGGACCTTCCTCTCAACCAGACCTGCCTCCCCGGGCCCCCGCCTCGGGCGCCCGTGCCCCCGCCTCGGGCGCGCCTCGAGCCCTCTCCTTACTCTTTGGCGGAGGGCTCCTCGGCCCCCCCTCTACCAGAACTCTGACATTGCTCCTTATGAGCCCCTCCTGTATTAATCTCTTCTGCTCCTCATGAGCCCCTCACTGTATTGCTCCTCACGAGCCTGTTTCTTTGCTCCTCATGAGCCCTTTCCTTGTTTCTTTTGCCTCCTCAGCCTGTTTTACCTGTTCCTCTGTATGCTCTGTTTGAGGCATTAATAAAATGCCTTTTCTTTCCTCCGCTTGCTTTCTTCTTTCTCGCGCATAGGTCGTAATGCGCCCTCTCCGCCGCTTTGATGCGAGGAGAGGAAGAGACCTCCCCCGCCCCGGGCTGTTCGCGCTGCCTCTAACTCACCAGACGCCGATCTCCGCGCGCCGCTTCCTCCCAATGAAACCGTGTGCGCACAGCAATTCGCGCCTCACCCGACGCCCGCTGCTCACCCTCACTCGCCCTCCCCCGGGCCGGCAGCTTTCACAACTCACCTGCTGTCGCCCACCCCCCCCCTTCCCTTATAAGGCCGCCCGCCGGCTTCCCTCAGGCACTCGCCCTCCTGCCGCCTTCCAGCTCTCTGCTTCTTTTCCTCCACCCACCCACCCAACTCTCCCTCCTCTACCCTCCTCCCTCTGCGGCGGAGGGCTCCTCGGCCCCCCCTCTACCAGAACTCTGACATTGCTCCTTATGAGCCCCTCCTGTATTTATCTCTTCTGCTCCTCATGAGCCCCTCACTGTTTTGCTCCTCACGAGCCTGTTTACTTGCTCCTCATGAGCCCTTTCCTTGCTTTTTTCCTCCTCAGCCTGTTTGACCTGTTCCTCTGTATGCTCTGTTGTGTCCGTTTATTAAAAAAAAAAAAAAAAAAAAAAAAAAAATAAAAAAAAAAAAATAAAAAAAAAAATAAAACAAAAACGCCTTTTCTCCCACCTCCCACCCCCGCCTTGCTTTCTTCCTTTTCGCGCATCAAAGTTGCATAGGCTGATGGTTTTGAATGTTTGTCAGTTTTCTTAGGTAGATGTATTGGCTGATTGTTATACTTTTCATCTAACTTATTTTAGTTTTACAATAATTTTTATTTCAAATAGCTCACTTTGGAAATATTTGAAATTCAACCATGCAATATTAATTTTGTCCTGCACATCAAAACTGTCACATAATTAGAGACGCCAGTAGCATGTTTTATTAAATTGATTTAGCAGTGTTCCCTTCTATGCAGCAACAAATGCATCCTTAATAAGTGAACCAGTATTTAAGTTAGATACGTGGAATTAAGGATAGATAAGCAGTGATAAGTGATTTGGTTTTCTCAAATTGTATGCTTATAGCCCTGTCACACTACGACGCATCGCGCAGGCATGCACCGACGTAGGTGAATTTGCAACAACACGTTGATATGCGTTACTCGAATATTACGCATTCATTATGCGTATGTTGGTATACGTCGATGTTCGTCGTTATACATCATCGCTAGTCAAGGGGTCGCGAAAGTTTGTGCGTCCACAAAACTTTTGACATTCAACAATGTGTGGCTTTTATGTCGGGCGTATGTTATGCTTACGTTAGGCATACATCGATGTAAGTTAGATTTAGGTTCGACAAACGTTGTTGATACGTAGCACTACGTTGACCTACGTCAGTCAGACAGAGAGCCAGCAGAAACGTACAGTCTGCGTATTGACAACATATTGACAACGTATTGACAATGTATGGAAAACATAGGTCTAACATATGTATAACGTACATTTTGCGTTTCTCCACCGTGTCTTGACGTATGTAACGTATAAGGAATACTTTTGGTGATCGAGTTACATATATTATGTTCACTGGTATTCTGCGAGCATACCTTGAGCGTTATGCAAGCGTTTTTCACAGGGAGGCACGTTAGCCATATGTTGGCCATACGTTGGTCATACACTCTGATACATTATATGATATGCTCTCATATGCTGGTGCACGCTAGCAATAGGTCGGACATGCGTTCTGCATACATTAATCACATGTTCAGCACATTGTGTATACAGTATGTATAAACTACACATACGGTGGTCATACGGCAGCAATAGGTCGGACATACGTTGCATACGTTCAATACGTTGTGTATGCGGGATGTATACATCCAACTTTGCTCCCTGCGCCGTAAAGTATGATGCATCTTGACATTTGAAAGTGATTTTAGCCTTTGGGCATGCTCTTGCATGATGCGTCGTAAGGTGACAGGGCCATAACATCAGACTATGCAACTCCTAAGCTGGGGACAAATCAATCGTGAACACAATTTGGGGTTCTTCATTCGACTGTTGCTTTCCCTATCTTATTAATGCCGAGCATCACGCTAGGTGGCGACACGTATCAAGTTTTAAGTCATTGGTTTGAATTGGTACAGATTCGAACCCCACACCTTCAAACCCAATCGCAGGTTCGAATCCCGAGACCTGCCACACGAGAAGCGGGCGCTCAACTCAGTCGGCCATCCCGTTCGGTTCTTTGGAGTTTTATGTCCGAGCAACATCTAATGGCATATCATTTTAAGGCACCGACTTGTAACAGTTTGCATTCATGGCCTCACTTGGATACATCCGGTGGTGCAGGCTCCATGACTCAGTATCCGACTCAGTCACGTTATCTCAACACCGAGCCACCCATTTCTTGCGACATCCCTGCAATGCTGAGCGCCAGATCACGGTTTCTTTGTTTGTTGCGATTTTACTTCTTAGCAACATAAAAGGTGATATCATGACGAGCATCGACGTATAGCAGTCACACTCATGATGACATAATGCATAGTGCTGCTCTATTGATATACCAGCCTGCAAGTCCCGTTACCTACTATTCCAATTAGTCACATTATCCTGATACTGATCTAACCAGTTCTTGCCCTATCCTAGTAATGCTGAGTGCCAGGCAAGGTATCAAGAAGTATTCAATTTGTAAGTCATTGATTGACCCGGCAATGTTTCAACTCTCCGACCTTCTGGACAGGAAACAGTGCTCTTAACGAGTTTGTCCCAGACCAAGGTTGCGACAGGTGTCAATTCTGTCAGGCTTTGGTTTCACCCGGTATGCAGGTTGATTAATCCTTCGACATCCAGTGGGGAAGTTGCCTGATTATGAGAACCCTGTGCCTCAGCAGCAACTGAGTATATATATATATCCCAATAGAAGCACACCCCCCATTTCAAGATTGAAAATACCCACAACTTTACGATCATATTCAGACTGAATGCACATAAAATAAGACAATCCCACTTAATTTAGAAGCACGACAAAAACAAATCAAAATTGACGACCACATTCAGACTGAATGCACATAAAATAAGACGGTCCCAATTCATTTCAGAGGCATGACAAAAACAAATCCATGAAATTCTTTAACTTTGAATAGACATGCATCCATGTGTCTGCACTCGTGCAGTGCACATCTATTGGGGCATATACAGTATATATATATATATATATGAGTATGTATATATATATACACACACATATATGTATATATATATATATATAGCAAAACCATCTAACTGACTGACCACCTCCACATATCGACCACTCCCCTGTATCGATCGCTTTATGTGGGTCCCACCAATTCCATTGTAACCATATTCTAACTCCCTAAAATGGACCACTTAAAGTCGGTCCCAATGTCGGTCGATTTAAAGAGGTTTTAATGAATATATCATCTTGATACACACCATGCATATATATTATGCATAAGAATTACGTATAATATATATTATTGATATAATCTCGATACACACCATACATTTCTGATATAGAAGAGTTATGCAAGTACTGATATAGTATACGATTATATTATACGATTATAGTATACGATTAAATGATCTTGATGCAAACTATGCATTTATATGATGTATAAGAATTATACGAGAATACATTTGTGAGTCATTAACATCCAGCTACTACTCCTGGCGATGTCCGGTGGCTCCCCCTCTCGGGTAGCCGTGGCTTCCCCAATGCAGCCTACTCCCCTCACTCGCCGCTATAAAAATATGTGCAATGTGTGGATATTTCAGTGGTACAGTGAGTGGCGGTTACAGTGTGAAGGGCTGGTGGTGCCACCCTCGGAGCTGAGGTGGGGAGGTTAGAGCAGTAAATGACTGATAGACTCCCACAGTCCATGGAGCTGAGTGAGTGATTAGGGAGAGGAGGGATATTCCGGGTTATTATATTTGAATAATTCTTATACAGCATATATATATATAACTATATATATATATACGTGTGTGATGTAATACAAATTATGCTAGTATAAAAATACAAAAGGGACTTATTATTATTATTATTATTATTGTTTTGCTCTGTAAGACCCAACACTGTACCAGTGGCGCTACTTGCAGCCTCCTCACCTTCAACGGATGTAGACCAGTGTCAGTGACACTTCAGCACGAGTGTTGTGTAGAGCCCCCCGGATGGGGGAAGGGGGGGGGGGAGGAAGCCGGACCCACCCCACCCAGAAGGGGGGGGGGTAGTAGCAGGACACTTCATCATCATCATGCTGTCGGTCGCGATGCGACAAAGACTGCTTTCATTACTTGACTGCCGCTCTCCATTTAGCTCTCTGCTGTGAGAGTTGCATCCATGAGTCGGTCTTAATGTCTCTCAGCTTCAGGTTTCACATTACATGAAAGCTGCCTGCAAAAGTGTTGAAGTGCTGCTGGCTTTTGCAAGTTACCTGCAGCACTTTCTCGGGGAGAAAATAGAGGTTTCACACGGCAAGAACATGTCAAGACAGGCGCAAAACTATTTGTCCCTGCAGTGGCTGGTTGGGAGATGTTGGGAGTTCCATACATCAACCACCCTTAATGTTGCCACAGTGAC
This sequence comes from Branchipolynoe longqiensis, assembly GCA_030323885.1. Classification (NCBI taxonomy): domain Eukaryota; kingdom Metazoa; phylum Annelida; class Polychaeta; order Phyllodocida; family Polynoidae; genus Branchipolynoe; species Branchipolynoe longqiensis. Next base: position 29,826 of record JASIRB010002527.1, on the reverse strand, counting down.
ATGGTTTTCTGTTTAGGGTTTGCTCCCTTAGCCTTCAGTCTGTACCACAAGGCAGTGGTTTACAACTCTGCAGGGCAGGGGCGTCAAACTCCCTGAGGTATTGCTATACCTGCAGGACACTTACAGAGATTATTACACAGATAACAGTCTTATCACTATCCATATAGATTTAATAGCCTGCTTACATGGTCAGTAACATGATCGGCACAACTTTACTTAAAGGGGCAGTAATATACCAACACAACTTTACTTAAAGGGGCAGTAACATGTATGACACAACTTTACTTAATTATATATATATATATATAAATTAAATTTTATATATATATAATTAAATCCTACAGTGTGACTGACACTGGTCTACATCCGGTGAAGGTGAGGAGGCTGCAAGTGGCGCCACTGGTTGTGTCTTGCAGAGCATATATATATATATGTCTGTGTATGTGATTTATGTGTATGTGAAGTTAAAGCACAATTTTACTGTATTGTATTGAGTTGCACTGACCTCCCTAAGATGAAATGCCACACATATAGGTAAGCGTAGAAAGGTTGGTTTCATGAGGGAGAGAATGGCAGCTATGTGAGTTCAGGATCCGCTTTAGGCATGCTGTTACCGTTTGTTTCTATAACTCCATCCTGCTATATAATGCCCGGTACACACCTCCCATATAAAACCCAAAACTGCCCGTTTCGCGACTAAGTTTGAGTTTTAGTCGTTTTCAGTCTTTAGGTGTGTGACCCCCTAACACACCTGAGCCTTCCGATTCATGACTTAAAACTCAGTTTTAGGGCTTAAGACTGGAATCTTATAAGATTCGAAAAATGAATCGGGCAGTTTTAGGTTTTATATGGGAGGTGTGTATGGGCATTAGTCAGGAAACTGGATGGGTCGGGTTGTGATGGGTCGTGTCGGGCAGTCAGTTTTAGCGTGTGAATCATATACGGGAGGTGTGTACCAGGCTTTAGTTTTATAAATGTGCCTGTGTAAATACTGCCACCATTGTGTTATACAACATGGTAATGGATCTTTATACACTACAGATATATAAACACACCACATATGTGTCCAAATGAGTTGAAAGGCTGTCTATTATTTTGGTAGGATGTGAATTTCAAACCTCCAGTTTCGAACTCCAGTCGAGTCAAACCGATGACTTAAAAATGTATAGTTGTCGCTACCTCGACTGGTGTTCGGCATTACTACGATTGAGCAAGGAGCATTGACATGAAGAAGACCAAGTATCGTGATTCTCCATGATTAAAAATTCCCTTGCTTAGAGCTGCATAGTTCGCTGAAAAAATCAATTTTTCCAAACCAAAGCAATAATCTAGATTTGGTTCTACATATCTAACTTAGATACTGAAACACTTATTAAACATGTGTCACCACATAGAATGAAATACTGAGGCAATTTTTTCTTGAACAAAATATAATTTAATAGCCCTGAATTGAAAAATGGCTGGAAGACCAGTGCTTCGGCACTGACAAAAGAATTATTCAGCAGAATAAACATATTTACAAAAAAAAAAAAAAATAGAACTTGTTACTGCACAAGCCTATGGTGTCAGAGTTTAGTGCTGCTTGCCAAAATTAATTATCCATGTTTGCACTTCAAATAATTTAAAAGTTAGCCATTTAAGATAAAAGATATTTCAAGCTAAAGTAATGTGGATCATAACGATCAACCTAATATAGTTATCTCGGAAATGACAGAAACTCAAAACCATCAGATTATGCAACTTTAGTCAACTAATATACCCCCAAAAAAGAAGAAAGAAAAAAAGGGTCTTCATCAATGGACAAGTCAACCTATTGGCAATCTATTAATAGCCTCCGCGCTCGTCAGCAAACGTCGATGCTGCCACCTAGTGACATAACCCCGAAAGAGAGTTGAGCTGATTGGCTAACGGGTTCGCGATAAGCCAGTCAAGGCTAATGAACTTCTCTGACGAGCACTTAGCACCGCTTTTCCAAGTTTTGTTTCACTACTAAAGGGGCTGTCCCATTACGACGCATCGCGCCAACATACGCAGACGTATGTGATTTTTGCCAGCTACGTTGGGGTACGTCATTATGCGTTATGCATGCGTTAGGCACTAGTTGGTATACATCAATGTACGTCAACGTTCATTGAGATACCGCATCGCGCATCAGGGGGTCAGCAAAGTTTTATGTATGCACACAGCTTTGTATGTACGACAACGTTCGACAATGTATCTGTATATGTTAGGCATATGTCGATGTATGTTAGACGTACGTTAGACAAATGCTGTTCACTATGTCGCACTACGTTCTCCTACATTAAAGGCAGTGGGAATGTACAGTCTGCATTCTGACAACATATGGATAACGTATGTCTAACATATGTCTAACGTATGTCTAACGTATGTGTAACATTTATCCAGCGTGTCTTGACATATGGGGTAGTTCTGGTGATCGAATAATGTATATAACATTCACCAGCATTCTGCGAACATACCGTGAGCGTAATTCAAGTGTTTTTCCCTCGGAAGCAAGTTAGCCATACGTTGGTCATACGTTGGCCATACACTATGTATACTGTATGTTTACGTCCAACTTTGCCCCCCGTGCCAAACAGTTTTAGGCTTCTCGACGTAAAAAAGTGATTTTACGTGTTGGTCGCATGGTTGCGAGATGCATCGTAATGTGACAGGGCCTTAAGTCGGATAGGGATTGCCAATGCGACTTGTTAGTAATTCACGCGTCAGCATTTGTTGCCACATAGAAGGACATTCTGAGTCAATTTAATAGATCCTTTTCCTGCATAAGCCTGGTGTCAGAGTTTTGGCATGCTTGCCCAAATTATCTTGCAAGCTTGCGCCTCAAATATATCCAAGGTTAGCCATTTAAAATAAAAGTTACTTCAAACTAAAGTAAGATAGATTATAACAAACAATTTAATATATTTATCTCAGAAAAATGGCTGTAGCTCAAACACATCGAATTATGCAACTTTTAAGAGGCAGTGACATCAATGACACAACTTTACTTAAAGAACAGTCACATGACCGACACAACTTTGCTTAAGGCCCTGTCACATTGACGGGAGCGTATTGAAAACCTACATAGGTCCTGCGCGTGCCGGCCTATGATGACCTTTGGTGACCTTTCGGGTGGTTTTGAGCGTATGTGGAACCTATGAGGAGCATACGAGGAGCGTATGAGGAGCGTATGGGAGCGTACTGTGACATTTTTTGATGGTTTTGATTGGCATGTGGAGCGTACGACTAGCGTTCGAGTAGCTACGCGTAGCGTATGAGCGTATGAGTAGCGTATGAGTAACCTAAGCAGAACCTATGCTTAGCGTATGCAAAGCGTATCTTATCTTAAGTAAACTGAATAATTAGTGTTCAATATTTGTGTGGCATCCAGAGTAGGACGGTCCAAACATGTGCTCCAACCACTATCAAAAGCAACTACCTGTTAGGAAGCAGTCTCCATATGAAATATGAAGAAATGGGATGGTGCAAACATGTACACACACACCCACTACACACACATGTACCTAGATTTTATCCTACATATCGACCTTAGTTTTTTATTATTATTATTATTATATAATACCATATTGGGGGGTTTGTGACCTAGGGGTCACTGGCTGCAGAACTGCAGCATTAATAAAAACGGCGGACCTGTTAGGAAGCAGTCTCCATGAGAAATATGAAGAAATGGGATGGTGCAAACATGTAGGACGGTGCAAACATTAAACCTGCATGTGCATGCTTCCTACATGTTTGGACCGTCCTACATGTTTGCACCGTCCCATTTCTTCATATATCATATATGGAGACTGCTTCCTAACAGGTAGTTGCTTTTGATAGTGGTTGGAGCACATGTTGGGACCGTCCTAAATACAAAAAATACAGTCCGGTACCTGTCGGATTGACCCGTCTCAGCTCCATGTCGAGACCTATGGCATACGCTTTGAATACGCTGTGCATTCGCTGTGCATACGCTGTGCATACGCTAGGAGTATGCTCCCATACGTAACTCGTAGGTTATGCATACGCTACATACGCTAGAGATACGCCGGTGACGCAAGTTGAGCGTATGAAAAACCTATGCCGGCGTACCCCTAGCGTACGTCCTAGTCTGCGTTCGAGAGCTGACTCGCCATTGGATGGCTCAGTCTCAGGATACTATGAGGAGCGTATGCCGGCATATGAGTAGCGTATGAGCAGCGTATGGGCCATACGCCCTCATAGGTCGAGATTTTTTTAGCATGCACAAAAAAATGTGGATGGACGGATTTATGAAAGCATATGGCAGCGTATGCCTCATAAGCCAGCATCTGGCGGCATCTGGCGGCATATGAGTAGCGTATGAGTAGTGTATGCGTAGCGTATGAGTAGCGTATATGGCGTTTGCCGACGTATATGACGTAACGCGCCTGCGCCGCCCTACGCTCCCGCAAAAAAACCTAATGTGACAGCCCCTTTAAATAGGCAGTAACATGAGTAAGTTTGTTTGTTTATTGTCGGTTTATCTCCTAGCAACATCTAAGATCATATCAGGACGGGTACCGACTTGTGACAGTGTGCACTTATGGTGACTTTATAGTGCTGCCCCACTGAGACTGAGAGACCAGGCTTCCAGCACTATGACCCGATATCCCACACAGTCAATCCCCCACCCCCCCCCCCCCCCCCAAACCACCCCCCCACACACCCCACCTCCCCCACCCACAACAAACCACAACCCACCACCCCCAAACAAACTCACTACCACTCAAACATACACACCAACACCACTATCACTCCCCAACACCTATCGATGCTATCCTATTATAATATGTCCTATACTATTAATGCAGGGTGCCAGGCTAGGTAGGCACACGTATCAATTTTATAAGGCATTGCTTTAACTTGGCTGGGATTCGAAATCCCAACCTTTCTTCTGCACAGAAAGCCTGTGCTCTGCTGATTCAGCCACCGCGTCCGGTCCTCCAGTAAGTAGTACTACCAGTAGGCTGCGTTCGAGAGCTGACTCGCCATTGGTTGAATGTTGCGTGGTCGGAACCGGGAACCAGACTGGATGGCCGAATGAGTTGAGCGTCCGTCTCCCGTTTTGGTAGATCGTGGAATTCGAACCCACGGACCCTGGTCGAGTCAAATCAATTACCTAAAAATGGATACTTGTCGCTTCCTAGCCAGGTGCCTCAGCATTATTACTAAGATACGGAAAGAACTGGATGGCTCAGTCTCAGGATACTGTGACTGAGTGGGATATCAGGTCATGGTGTTGGTGGTCTGGTCTCCCAATGGGGCAGTATTATAAAGTCACCATCAGTTGCCTGGACGCAAAGTGCCTGTCACACCTTACCGGATTCAGCAACGGACATAACCGGACAAAGAATTTTCTAGTCCAGTGGTGTTCGGTATCAAAATGTATCGAAATGTTGAGCTATCGAGTCAAAGGCCGCGAGACGAAATGGAATGGTGAACCGATGGGTGAAAATCGAATGTCAAACAGACGGACCAAACATGAACCGGACACGTACCGGACTGTTTACATCACAAGACGGATGCGTCAAATATGTATAAAAAGCCGCCAGACCGAATTCCCGTCAACGGACTATTCAGGAAGCTAACCAGAGATGTTACAGATGGGTACCAGACATGAACCGGACAAAATTGACTAAACAAACTTAAACCGGACAACAACCATACACGTCAGTCCGGTGGCATCCGTTCCAAGTTCTGTGCATGTTCAAAACTTGCCACCGTACATGCCGGACATCACCGGACAGAGAACGCAAACGCCGGATGCTGACCCTATATAAACCGGACATTGACGTATTTCACCGGAATGTGTCCGGTTTCTTTCCGTTTCCCCAATCCGGTAAGGTGTGACTGGGCCGTAAACCTCCAACAACCAACAAACCAATCGGAGCTGGGGATGTTGACAACCATGGGGTGTTAGTGACAGACAGCCATGGGGTGTTAGTGACAGACAGTCAGGGGTATTAGTGACACACAATCTAGCTGGGCTGTGAAGCCTGTCAATGACCTCATCATGCTGGCACGACACGTGACTTAGGTAGGCGTAGGTTACTGAGACAGCTTGATTGATTGGGTATTAACCGGATGTGGTGGCCCAATCGGGAGAGCGCAGGCTTCCCCTGCAGGAAGGTTCAGAGTTTGAGTCAAAAGCAATGACTTACAAAATTGATACTTATCACTTCCTAGCCTGGTTGGTGCTCAGCATTAATAGGATAGGGTAAGGACTGGTTGGTTCTTTGTCAGGATAACGTGACTGATTGTGATATTGGGTCATGGTGCCTGTGGCCTGGTATTCCAATAGGGCAGCGCTATAAAGTCCCCCTACAGTGCCTGGCTAGTGTGTTAACCATTACACCACCTGGGCTCACGGATGCCATACCCATATCCACGCCTACCTGTTTATGGGGCTCCTTGCCCGAGAGGTCGGTGCTGACTACTGCACTCACTAGTGCACTCATCCAGTTTGTTTTCATCAGTTTCTTAGGCAATGCTCTATTTTGTTATATTTAATTACAATGGCAGTATCCTCCATCACTCCCACTATGGAGATTACTGGATTATCTCCACTAAACTTCAGGCAATCCATCTATTAAATATTAGAGATTAATCTACTTACTGATTAAGTCCTGTGTTGTGAGCAATATCTTTGTGTATTGTTGTATACCGGGGAATGTTATAAATACAAATTTCAGGAACACTATTAGGACTGTGCTCCTAATCCTATAGTTTGTTTGGGTTTTAGGTCCTGGCAACATCTATAATTATACCAGCATGGGTACCGACTTGTGACAATGCACACTTATGATGACTTTATAGTGCTGGCCCACTTGGAGATCAGGCCACCAGCACCATGACATCATATCCCACTCAGTCATATTATCCTCATTCTGAGCTAACCAGTCATTATCCTACAATAATAATAAAATAGTTATTTCCGCACGATCATTGTACATACAAGTTGATATTTATATCAGTAATGTTTCACATGAAAACAAAAGGAAGCAGAAGTACAATACTTATGAGGCACTTTCCCCAGTTACAAATAACATCTAAATAATAACATTGTCCTGGTAATGCCGAGCGCCAGGGTAAGTGGCATGCGACAAGTATAACGTGTGTAAGTCATTGGTTTGATTCAGCTGGGATTCCAACCCCGGAGCTTCCGCATGGGAAGCTTGCGCTCTACCAATTCAGCTATCGCGTCCGGTCGCTGACATGCATAATTGGTCGTAATGCGAAGCATTGCGTTTGATGCAAGGAGAGGAAGAGACCCTCCCCCCGCCCCGCGCTGTCGCGCTGCTTTCTCACCTCGGCAGACGGCGCGGCGCGCCGCCACCTCCCCCGCCCTCCGCGTCGCGCACCACTCGCGCCTCACCCGACGCCCGCTGCTCGCCACCTCTCGCCCTCCCCCGGGCCGGCAGCATTCACACCTCACCTGCTGTCGCCCGTCCCTCCTCCCTTATAAGGTCGCCCGCCCTCCTGCCGTCTCCCAGCTCTCTGCCGTCTCCCAGCTCTCTGCCGTCTCCCAGCTCTCTGCCGTTTTCATCTTTGGTCATCCACCTCGGACTCAAGCTACACTATGCCTCAAGGGAAAGGACGAGGACGGAAGGGCTCCCGGGCCGCCCCGCGCACCCCGGGGCCAGCTTCAACGCCCGGACGGGACGAGTCTCCGGCCTCCGTGCCGGCGTCCCCCGCGGCGCCCTCGGGCCCCACCTCGGGCGCCGAGCTGTCGGCGGTGCTGGAGGTACTCCGCCTCATCCAGCTGGCGCAGCGCCAGACCTCCGCCAAGGCGCGCCAGACCGCAGCCGACATCCATGCCCGGATGGACGCCATGGAGAGCGGGGAGGCACCTCAGGCACTCCCCCCTGCAAGCCACCCGGCCGCCCGCATCGCCGCCGGCGCCCCGGCCCCTCGGGCGCGGACCGCCGCCTCAGTCCGCCCCCCGCCGCCACCTCAGGCGACCCTGCCCGGGGCCGCGCACCCGGAGTACGAGAGGTACCGCCACCTCGCTGCGCAGCCCACGCCGGCCGCACCGTCAGTCTACCAGGAGGAACCTACTCGACACAGCCCCGCATCCGCGGCCGACGCTGTCCGGGACATCTTGGCATCCGCGGAGGCGCGCTACTCCGTCAGGCGCCAAGGTATCCCGGTCGATTATATTTTCCCTTCCGACTTGGCAGAACGGGGCCCTGAGAGGAAGCCGGTGAAGAGGGGCGAGGCGACCAAGGATGAATATACCCTCGCCCTTCTCACCCTAATCGACCACCCAGACTTCCCCGCCCACTCTGCCCAGGGACTCCACCACCACCACCTCGCAGTCTGCCGGGACAACCTCATCTACCCATGGCCGACCGTCCGCCGGTACTCGGAGACCGTATTCACGTGGATCCTGGACGGAAGGCTCACCCACGGGTGGCATGACCCGGTAGCACTGAACCTCCTCAGAGTGGAGTGCATTGCCATGCCCGCCCCTGCCACCACCCAAGCCCGCCCACTCGACCCTGCAAGGCCCGATGCCAGCCACGCGCCCACACGGATACACGTATCACATATAGCAGGGACACTCACGGGGCACTCTGCTACGCGTGGAACCGGGACCCCAACTCCTGCACCCAGGCTGCCCCGGGGGAGGTCCACGGCCAGGGGGCCACCAGGCAGCGCCACGCATGCGCATACTGCGCCAACGTGCGCAAAGTCCTCACCATGCATAGTGAGGACGCATGCTTGGCGAAGCGCGCACGTGCGGCGGCCCCCACCTCGCCGGATTTTTAGGAAGCCGGCACCTCCTACCCGGCCCGGAGGCCCCTAACCGGCCCACCTACCTTGACAACGCCGACCACCACAACCCTACCAGCCCCCCTGTAACCGCTCGCCTCAGCTCTGCCAGTTTACTCCTTACCAGCCCCCCTGTAACCACTCACCTCAGCACTGCCAGTTTTCCCGAGGCGCGGCCTGACCGCCGCCTCGGCCCTGCCGACCCCACCGGCAACCAACCCTCACTCGGGCCCCAGCGCCCCCTCTGCAAGGCTCCCATCGCCACCCAGCGCCAGTCGCCCACCGCCCTCGACCCAGACGTCCACCTCGATCCAGGCGAACTGCCTCCTCTGCCCCCCACGACCCCCCGCCGACTCCCCGACCCCCCTCACCCGACCCTCACCCGCCCCACCCCGTCCCCTGAACCCCCCCCCCCCCACCCCGCACGATTTCGTCTGCCCCTCGCCCGCCCCCGCCGCACCACTCCCTAACCCGCCCTAGAGCCAACCACCCCGCCCACCTCGACGAGTCCACCCTCGACGTCACGGACCCCACCCTCCAGGCACCCTCCCCGGCGCCCCCTCCTGAGGGCCCATCCCTCCCAGTACCGCCCACCATCCTCGCCTCATGGCGCCCCACTACCTCCGGCGAGGCGTGGGACCGCTACCCAACCTTCCTCCGCACCTACACCGCCCTCCGGGAAGCGGGCCTACCTAATTTTTTGGCCGCCCGCATCCCCCTCCCTTCAGGCCTCCACATCCCTGCCTGGCGTTCCCACCTCCAAGGTTACCCCGACCAAGCCGTCCTCGACTTCCTCGAGTTCGGTTTTCCCGCCAACTACCCTGCCCCTACCCTCCCTCGCCCCTCATTCTCCAACCACCGCGAGCCCCCCGAGTTCCTCCCCCACATACAGGCCTTCGTCGACACGGAGCTCGCCCTCGGCGCCCTTATCGGCCCTTTCCACGTCCCCCCCTTCTCCCCCTGGACCCAGGTCTCCCCCATGATGACCCGCCCCAAATCCGACTCGGATAAGAGGCGGGTCATCGTCGACCTTTCCTATCCCCGAGGGGCCAGCGTGAACTCGGGCATCCCCCGACGCGAGTACCTCGGGGAGCCCCACGCCTACACCCTTCCCTCCGTCGCCGACGTCGGCCGCCGCCTAGTCTCCCAGGGCACTGGGGCCTACGTCTGGTCGGCAGACATATCCCGGGCCTACCACCAGCTCCGTGCCGACCCTCTCTCCTGCCCTCTCTACGGGATCTGCCTCAACGTGGGGACCTACATCGACCTCGCTCTTCCCTTTGGCTGCCGCTCCTCGGGCGCAGCCTGCGTCCGCGTCACCTCGGCGGTGGCCTGGATCCTTCGGCGCGAGGGCTTCCACGCCCTCGTATACGTCGACGACTTCATCGGGTGCGAGGGCTCCTACCTGAGGGCCTGCCAGGCTTTTGACGCCTTCCTCGCCCTCACCACAGCCCTCGGCCTCGACCTGGCACCCGGAAAGTGTCCAGGCCCTCGTCGATGACTGCGAGGCCCGCGTCGCCCGCCCCACCCTCGGGAAGCAGGAGCTCCAGAGCCTCCTGGGTCGCCTCAACCACGTGAGCAGCTGCGTGCTCCCCGGCCGCAAGTTCATGGGCCGCCTCCTCGGGGCGCTGCGCAGCTGCACCGGCGCCTCCACCCTCACCCTCGCCGACGACGCCCTCCGGTACCTGAGGTGGTTCGCCGCCTACGGACGGATATCCAACGGCCACCGCCTCCTCCGGGCCCCCGAGGGTCGTCGCTGGGTGATCGAGTGTGACTCCTGCCTCACCGGGGGCGGGGCCTTCTCCCCCACCCACTACTACCCCCGAGGGTACACCGAGAACTTCAAGGCGCGGTTCCCGACCATACACGAGCTCGAGGCGGTCAACCTCATCGTCGCCCTCCGCGCCCTCCTCTCGGACGACGCCGCGGGGGTGACGGTGCTGGTGAATACCGACAACATGGCCTCCGCCCTCGCGCTCGAGTCGGGCCGCGCCCGAGACGCTACCCTCGGGACCTGCGCCCGGGAGCTCTGGCTGATGGCGGCCACCAGCTCCTTCGAGCTCCGCATCGTTCACAAGCCCGGGGCGGACCTCCTCCTCGCCGATGCCCTCAGCCGCGCCCACCTGCCCGGGCCCTGGGACGAGACGGCCCGCGCCGAGGTGGCCCGCCTCGGGCTCCTCCCTGCCAACGCCGCCCATGACGACTTCCCTTTCTTCCCCGGTCTTTAGGTTTCCCCCCTGCCGAGGTCGCCGATGTCTTGCGTTTCCGTGCCGCAGCCCTCGCCCCGGCGACCTGGAGGAACCGTCGTCGCCAGGCCGAGGAGTTCGTCACCTACGCGGTTGCCCGAGGCGCGGACCCCCTGGCGCCCACGCCCTACGACGTCGCCGCCTTCACTGCCGCCCTCTTCCTCCACGGGCTCGCGCCCGCCTCCATCAAGAACACCATCTCGGGTGCCCGCTCCTGGGTCGAGGGCGCCGGGGGCCTCACCTCGGGCTTCGACGCCCGCCTCCCCAAGGACGTCTGCCGGGGAGGGGAACGGTGCTCCACCCACCTCCAGCGACAGGCGCCCCCTCTCTCCCCGCACCAGCTCGCCCTCGTCGTCAACCACCTCTCGAGGGCAGGGGCCGCCTCCCTCGTCCCTCGGGCCGCGCTCCTCCTCGGGTACTTCGGGATGCTACGACAGTCCAACCTGCTGGCCCCGAGCCCCGAGGGGTGGGGCGGCCCCCACACCCTCACACGTGACGACGTCCGCATCGCGCCCGGAGGGCTCCGCCTCCGCATCAAGAGCTCCAAAACCATCTCGAGCCCCTCGGGCGCGGTCGCCCTCTTCATACCAGCTATCCCCGGCTCCTCCCTCTGCCCCGTAGCGGCCTGGCTCGGAGCCGTCGCCCTCTGCCCCGCCGCCTCAGACGCCCCGGCCTTCATGATGCCCTCCGGCCGGCCCCTCGACCCACGCTCCCTGACCGCGCTGCTGCGAGGGGCCCTCTCAGCCCAGCGGGTGCCGACGCCCGAGGCGTTCACCCTCCACAGCCTCCGCCGAGGGGCCGCCCAAGCCTGCCAACGCGCCGGGGTCCCCCTCTCCGACATCATGGCGCAGGGCACATGGACCTCCGAGGCGGTCCACGCCTACGTGCGACGCCTCACGCCCTCGGGCGCCCCGCGAGCCCTCTCCGCCCTTTTGGTGGAGGGCTCCTCGGCACCCCCTCACTCCACTGACACTTGATGAACTGAACTTTACTTTTATTACTCCGCTCCTCATGAGCTTCTTTACTTTATTAATCATTGCTTATTTACTTCTATTGTCCTATTGTTACCCTGTTTGACTTGTATGCTCTGTCTGAGGCATAAATAAAGACGCCTTATTTCCACACCCGCCTCCTCTCTTCCTTTTCGCGCATCGGTCGTAATGCGAAGCATTGCGTTTGATGCGAGGAGAGGAAGAGACCCTCCCCCCGCCCCGCGCTGTCGCGCTGCTTTCTCACCTCGGCAGACTGCGTGGCGCGCCGCCTCCTCCCCCGCCCCCCGCGTCGCGCACCACTCGCGCCTCACCCGATGCCCGCTGCTCGCCACCTCACGCCCTCCCCCGGGCCGGCAGCATTCACACCTCACCTGCTGTCGCCCGTCCCTCCTCCCTTATAAGGTCGCCCGCCGGCCTCCCTCAGGCACTCGCCCTCCTGCCGTCTCCCAGCTCTCTGCCGTTTTCACCACCCACCCACCCTACACTCCTCCTACCCCTCTTCTCCGGTGGAGGGCTCCTCGGCACCCCCTCACTCCACTGACACTTGATGAACTGAACTTTACCTTTATTACTCCGCTCCTCATGACCTTCTTTACTTTATTAATCATTGCTTATTTACTTCTATTGTCCTATTGTTACCCTGTTTGACTTGTATGCTCTGTCTGAGGCGTAAATAAAGACGCCTTATTTCCACCCCCGCCTCCTCTCTTCCTTTTCGCGCATCAATTAAAGCTGTAGTGCCGCATACAATGTCACCCAAGGCGTTGCTTGGTTACGGAATAGCACAACGACATTTTAAAGCTGGATTCCAGTTCTCGATTAGCATCTCTTCTGAGAAGCGCGCTTTGCCTACTGACTCATATCGAGTGATATATATATATATGAAGAGTATAGGCGCAAAACCCCGTAAACGCCAATCTAAAAATCTCATTTAAATAAAAGACTTTAACTGACGGTAATTTTAATTCTCAATAATTCCACTTTTCTTATGATGAATTGATTATGAAGCAATGAACAGATGAGATGGAATGTAAAACAAAATTAAGTGCTTGATTGTTTGATTGTAATGTTTATCTATTTTTGGATTGGCGTTTACTGGGTTTTGCACCTGAACTCTTCATATATATATATATATGTATACATATATATACACATGAAGTGGGCGAGACTATAATTAAGCTGTGGCCGGTGTGGGCTTGCGTCGAGCAACCCGCATTTCCAAATGTGGGCTGCTCGCCAAGACAAACCTGCATTGGCAATCAAATGTGGGGAAGGGTTCACTGCTGTAACTCATTGCTAGGAGACGTGCCACGGAGTCCCATGGCTACTCTCCTAGCAACGTAGAATGGTCGAGCGGTCGGGCTCGAACCCATTGGATGTGCTTTAGGCTCGCGCTGATGTTTTAGCCGATATTTAGGCTTTAATTGTTGAAATTCAGAACTTTATTAATTCTAAAACATGGGAGGGGATGTATTTATTCATAGCGGTGATGATTGGTGAACTTAGATTGTATCAGTAGGAACAGAAATAAAGTTGGGAGCTCTTAAAAGTGAATGAAACGTTCCTTGCATTCCTTACTATCCTCCAGTCCCTTAGTATATTAACTGCTATTGTCCACTCTATAACAATGATCCATTATTATATCTATTATTAAGGGCCTTCCGTCCAGCGGGCAGTATGAAGCCTATCACTCCCCCTCCAGGGAAACAATAACCGCCTTCTTAATCCAAACATGAATAACATTAGTAATATATATATATGAGTACACAATATCTTATGTGTTTATAAGTGACAGTGGTGGCGGAGTACACCGGCTGCTTCGTTTCTGAATAACCTCAGGTAATATAGAACTAAATGCAGTGGGGAGGAGAGCCAGTAAGCTAAGAAAATCACGAATATAGGAGGGGGGCGGTCCCATACATATATGGCACTCTGGCTGTCCGCCCTTAGCCCGTGTTTCATCACACGAAGGCGGTCAATCGGCGGCAGGACGAGAGGCAGCTGCAGCCCGTGGCAGGCCCAGGAAACACACATGGAATATTATGGAAATCTTAAGGAAACAATTAGGAACTTAGTAGCGAACGGTTAAACACACATATATATACACATATATATATATTTAAACATATGAAAAACACACTCACATAAACATACAAAAATGCAGAGAAAAATAGGTGTACTAAAAAACTAATAATGAAATATAATAAATAAATGAAGTGGAATATTTGTTTAAGTGGAATACAAAAATACACAAAGAAACCAACCACCGGACTGGAATGCTGAGGTGGAAAAAAAGATGACAAACGCGCATGCTTGAAGAGGAATAGCGAATATATCACCTGGTCATAGTGCTGCCATTAATTATCCACATGTGGGTATATAAATAGGGCCTTGTTTATCGTTGGTTTTTGTGACCTCTCTACCGGCTTAAAATGTTAACACCCATTTAGAGGTGCGGCTCCTGTCAGCATCAGTTTGAAAACGAGGCTGATGGGTTGAGGTCACCAGGCCCGAGGTATCGTGTGAAGCATTGCATCCTCTCAGCAGATGACAGGGCATCAGTAGAGCACAGCTTTTGCGTGTGGGAAATCGGAAGGTTGGGTTCCTGGTTGAGTCAAGCAAATGACTTATAATGTTGATACTTGTCGCTAGTTAGCCTGACGCTCGCCATTAATAAGACAATGCAAGGACTGGTTAGCGCAGTGTCAGGATGATGTGACTTCAGGAGTGGGATATATGGTAATGGTGCCGGGACGTAAAACTCCAACAACCAACCAACCCAACCATCCCTGCTGAATAAGTAAGACTTGGCGGTGGGTAAAGGGCATTGCTCCGACACTTCGGAGTGGGATGTAGCTCAGGCGGTAGAGTGTCCACCTGTCAATGTGTCGGTCATCCGATCGATCCTGCTCACAGGACCCATTTGCAGTTGGGCTATTTTCCGTTCCAACCAGTAACCCACAACTGATTCATCAAAGGCTATGGTATGTGCTGTCCTGTCTGTGGGAAAGTGCATATTAAAGACCGTTTGCTGCTTATCAGAAAGTATAGCGTACATGTATCGGCGGGTTTCCTCCAAAGAAATGTGTCACAATGACCATATATTTGATGTCCAATAGCCGATGATAAAAAATCAATGCACTCTGGAGGTGTTGTTAAATAAAACAAGAAAAAAAGCTCCTACATGTGGGGCATCAACTACAGGTATAGGCGGAGGGACTGGATTGCAGCATCAGCATTCTATACATTTATGCATTGTCTCCAAATGGAGAGATAGACGGGAAATTAGCGCGGGAATTATCTCAAAAGAGAAGACATCAGCAGGCAAGAGGAGCATGCCAATAAGACGCTGTGTAGTCTGGTTGGCTTCCTTTCTGCACACCTTTCTGCGCAGCTTCCTGTCTAGATTTGTTTCCGGCCGCCGCCCCCGCCCCCCCCCTCCCCCCCCGCGCTGTTGTATAGCATCCATGTATGCCCTGCACTCCGCTGATGACATCTGCGCAACATCAGGTACGGTTTAGGGATGCTGTTATTGGCGGATCCATCAAGGACTCTGACACTTCCCACCTACCAGTTCACACACCGAAGACATGCACACCTGTACTAAAAAGCGTATGTATGGATATGTATGTATATGTATGGATAGATATCCATATATATGGATATATATGGAGATATGTGATATATATGTAATATCTAGGTGATATATGGATATATATGGTTATATGGATATATGGATATACATGTCTATGGATATATTTACATATATATGGATATATCATCATCATGCTGTCGGTCGCGATGCGACAAAGACTGCTTTCATTACTTGACTGCCGCTCTCCATTTAGCTCTCTGCTGTGAGAGTTGCGTCCATGAGTCGGTCTTAATGTCTCTCAGCTTCAGGTTTCTCTTGATGGTATCCTTGAACCGGAGACGGGGGCGCCCTCTCTTTCTGTAGCCAGAAGACAGTTGAGAATAGAGGATCTGCTTTGGTAGCCTGTCTGATGACATCCTCATGAGGTGTCCAGTCCACCGGAGATTCTTTTTGATCAGAAGATCTTCCATAGAGGGCAGCCCCATCCGTTCGAGTATTTCCTTATTCGTCACTTTGTCCTTCCAGGTTAGCCTCATGATTGAACGCAGATGTCGCATCATGAAGGCATGCAGCTTTTTCACCTGATGTCTGTACACTGTCCAGGCTTCGGCTCCGTATAGTAGGGTGGATAGCATGATTGCGCGGTAGATCTTACCTTTGACCCGAATGGACACATGGTGGTTGTTCCAGAGTCTCTGGCGTAGTCGGCCGAAAGATGTGCTAGCCTTGGCCATCCTCCTCTGTATCTCAGCATCAATGCGTCCATCACTTGATATAGTGCTTCCGAGATAGGTGAATTCCGGAATAGAGTTCAGCTTGATTCCGTCAACCATGATCTCCTCCTCTCGGGTTCTTGTAGAGTTGGGTTGGTACAGCACCTCCCTCTTCTTGATGTTAATTTTCAGGCCAAACTTCTTTGATGCATCGGAGAAAGCATCCACTATTTTCTGGGTCTCTTCAGCAGAGTGGGCAACCAGTGCATATGGATATATATGGATACATATATATATATATATGTATGGATATATGTGATGTATAAGCATTATGCGAGTATAAAGGGTATTTTTTGTTGTTGTTTTTTTGTGACAAGTTTTTTATTGTGCCCATAATGTATAAGCTCCCATTAGGGTGCTTGTTTTCAATGCTGGGCAGATGTGATACTGGATTGGTCTGGTCCCTCACTCAGGAGTCTTTACCTGATCTTTCTAGGGCCAACCTTTGCGGTTTTGGGTGTTAGTAGTTTCTATATTAATTTTCTTTTAATTTTCAAGTTTTTTCCTAACCTGTATATGATAACTTAGCGTACTATGTACATCTACGCAGATGACATATAGGCCTGTGGGAGAGGATCCCATCCCATTGTGGTTTGTTACAGCATCCTTTCACCCATGCCCTGTCCTTAGATAATAAACCAGTGTGCCAGAACACCCCTGGACCCTTCAGTACTGCGACGAGGTGGGATGGCTGTGTTGTATGGTTAGCCATTTTGTATTTCAGGGTGATTCGGATGCATGACCGTGGCCTGCCTGGTTCTGCTTTGGTTTGTGCCAGTACACATACCCAGACCCATAACTGTTCCTTAGTACTTAGTAGGGATAGTTTCCGTATTTGTAATATCTACCATCTTTTCTGGCCTGTCTTTTGCTTTTTGGGCCAGAACACAGCAAGCAGTTACTGCGCCCAAGATCAGGTGAGATATTGTTACTTCAGTAGGTGGTTGTGTAATATGTTTCCTTTAAGGACCTTTTATAGTGGTCCATGCTTTTGATTGCCCGTACCCATCCTGATATGACCTTAGATGTTGCCAGGATGTAAAACTCCAACAACCAACCAACCAGCCCGTTGTTGTGTGGGTTGATTATTCGAGGCATGTGCCGCCATGGCCAGTACACTTCTCTCATACATTTTCGTGTTACTTATTGCTGTCAGTAGCACTGGGGCTGCCATTTGCCTGGTGTCCCTACGGGGAGTTGCTGTGTAGCCTGGTTTTGTGGTGTAATGGTGTGCCAGTATTTTGAGGTGCGTTTCTCCTCGTTAGTAGTGTTGCATTGCATTTTTTGTGTAATTCGATTGTGGGATATCTTTTGTTCACCTGAAGGCATACTTTGAGGGCTCTATTTTGTAGCACCTGTAGTTTGTTTAATAGTTTTGTATTTCCTCCCATGTATACTACATCGCCATAGTCAAAGTAGGGGAGGATCATGCCTTTATATATTTTAATTGCCATGTTTTCAGTCATGTAGTATCTCAGTTTAGCCAGTAGCCATATTTTATGGTTTACATTTTTTATATGTGTCCAGTTTGCTTCCGGAATAGTATGGTGGCGAGAACATGGTAGGGGTGTAGGTGTGTGGTGGGGGTTTAGGGGTGTGGTGGATGTTTATGGATGTGGGGTGTAGGTGTGTGGTCTGTGTGTGGTAAGGGGTGTAGGTGTGTGGTGGGGGTTTAGTGATGTGGTGGGGTGTAGGTGTGTGGTGGGGGTTTAGTGATGTGGTGGGGGTGATAGGTGTGTGGTGGGGGTTAGGTGTGTGGTGGGGGTGTAGGTGTGTGGTGGGGTTTAGGGTGTGGTGGGTTGTAGCTGTGGTGGGGGTGTAAGATGTATGGTGGGGGTTTAGGGATGTGTGGGGCTGTAGGTGTGTGGTGGGGGTTAGGGATGTGGTAGGTTGTAGGTGTGTGGTGCGGATTTAGGGATGTGGTGGAGGTGTAGGTGTGTGGTGTGTGTGGTGGTGCGGGTGTAGTGTGGTGTGGGGTTTGTGATGTGGTGTGAGGGTGTAGGTGTGTGGTGGGTTAGTTTAAGGGTGTGGTGGGGGTTTAGGTCTGGTCGTGGTATAGCTGTGTGGTGGTGGTTTAGGGATGTGCGGGGGGGTAAGTGTGTGGCGGTGTTAGGTGTGGTGGGGTGTAGATGTGTGGTGGGGGTTTAGGGATGTGGTGGGGGTGTAGGTGTGTGTGTGGCTTAGGGATGTGGTGGGATGTAGGTTGTGTGTGGGGGTTTAGGATGTGGTGGGGTATAGGTGTTGGTGGTGGTTTAGGGATGTGGTGGGGTGTAAGGGGTGTGGGGTTCAGGGATGTGGTGGGGTGTAGGTTGGTGGTGTGTGTGTGGTGGGGGTGTAGGTGTGTGGTCGGAGTTTAGTGGTGTGGTGGGGTGTAGGTGTGTGGTGTGTGTGTGGTGGGGGTGTAGGTGTGTGGTCGGGGTTTAGTGGTGTGGTGCGGTGTAGGTGTGTGGTGGGGGTTTAGGGATGTGGTAGGTCTGTGCTGGGGGTTAGGGGTGTTGTGGGGGTGTAGGTGTGTGGTGAGGGTTTAGGGATGTGGTGGGGGTGTAGGTGGGGGTGTAGGTGTCTGGTGGGATGTAGGTGTGTGTGATTGAGGTGTAGGTGTGTGTGTTGAGGGTGTAGGAATGTTTTTTGTCAGTTTTCGGCGTGTCCGGTACGTGTCCGGTACGTGTCCGGTTCTAGCCCGGTTCTCGTCCGGTACTTGCCCGGTACATGTACGGTACTTGTCCGTTTCGTCCGGCGAATAGCGCAACATTTCAGTACATTTCGATACGATTTGATACCGGACACCACCGGACAAAGACTTTTCTAGTCCGGTACTCAACCCGGTAAGGTGTGACAGGCGCTTAAGCGTGGGAGGGAGCTGGGATGTCAGGGACTGGCAAGAAGAGGGCACAAACGGCTAATTAAGGTGGCAACTAGCCCGATGAGACGGGGAGGGGGGTAGGCGATGATTGTTGGCGGGAGAAGGTCAGCCCACGTGACCGTTAGTGTCCAGTGAAGTGAGGTAACGACCTGTCCTTCCTCACCTCGGCGATCCTATTGACCGGGAATCACGGTCGTTAGCGGGTACGGGCGGAGTGCTGGCGGCCAGGTCGGCCGCCCGCGGGGAGGGGAGATAGCGGCGCGCCCTTAACCTATTCCAACAAGTAACACTCACCCAACAAAGGGTCGGGCGCGCTTGGCTAGCAATTCGCCACAGCACACCCGCTTCACTAACAATTCGCCATAGCATGCGGGCTCCACTGACAGTTCAACAAAACAGAGCTTCTGCTTATCACTAGCACTTCACCAGAGCATACGATTCAATAACAGTTCACTGGAGTGTGTCCGTTTCACTAACAGTTCACCAGAGTGTGTCCTTTTCAGTAACAGTTCACCAGAGTGTGTCCTTTTCACTAACAGTTCACCAGAGTGTGTCCTTTTCACTGGCAGTTCACCAGAGTGTGTCCTTTTCGCTGACAGTTCACCAGAGCGTGTCCTTTTCACTAACAATTCACCAGAGCGTGTCCTTTTCACTGACAGTTCACCAGAGCATGTCCTTCTTGAAGATTTATACTGCATATCATGGATAAGTCTGAATAGACTTGTTTTCACCATTAGACAGTTTGTCGATAGAAAGCCCGAGCCTACACTTTTACCGACCCAAGGGATTTTTAACCTCCCACATCACATAGACATGGTATGAGAGCAACTGGCCTTTGATGACGCTGTAAGTTATACACAGCGGTGGAAATCCAAAGTGGCAGAGGTGGGGGCACACGGAATCGAACCACCGACCTTCAGATTAGGAGTCCGACCTAGAAAAAAGTCAGACACTCTAACGACTCTTCCACAGAGAACACCACTGACAGTTCACCAGAGCGTGTCCTTTCACTAACAGTTCACCAGAGCGTGTCCTTTTCACTGACAGTTCACCAAAACATGTCCTTCATTAATAGTTTTGCGTGTTTTTCACCAACAGTTCACCAAAGGAGTGTTTCCCTAACAGTTCAGCATATCGTACACTTAACTAACAGGTCTCCAGAGTGTGTGCCTCACTAACAGTTTACTTGAGTATGTGCTTCATTCACTAACAGTTTTTCCCGTGCTTCACTACCATTGACCTGAGGTGTGTTTCACTAACAGTTCACGTAGGTGTGTTTCACGAACAGTTCACCAGAGGTGTGCTTCACTAACAGTTCAAAATTTCACCAGAGTGTCTGCTTTACTAACAGGTGACCAACTCATGTGCTTCACAAACATTCCACTAAAGCATGTGCCTCACTAGCAGGTTGCCACGGCATATCCATCACTAAAACTTCCTCAGACAGTGTGCTTCCCTAAGTCTTATGCATTCTTCGCTAACACTAACAGTTCACCTGAGCGAGCGCTTCACCAACAGTTCAACATAGCATGATTCACGAACAGTTCACGAGAGCCTATGATTCACTAACAGTTCATCAGACTATGTTTCACCAGCAGTTCACCAGAGAGTATGCTTCACTAACAGTCCACCACATCGTGTGTTTCACTGACAGTTCACCGGAGCATGTGTTTCACTAACAGCTCACCAGAAGGTGTGTTTCACTAAACACAAATCACCAGAGTATATATTTGACTAACAATTCACCACAGCAGAAACTTCGCTAACGCTTCACCAGCTTTACACCCGTTAAACTGAGAATGACGAGCTTTCGTGAAAGGGTCGTCTAGAAGGACAGCCTTCACTTTGAAGGCGAATGTGACTGTCG
The DNA here is from genome assembly GCA_030323885.1 of Branchipolynoe longqiensis. NCBI lineage: Eukaryota > Metazoa > Annelida > Polychaeta > Phyllodocida > Polynoidae > Branchipolynoe > Branchipolynoe longqiensis. Next base: position 8,691 of record JASIRB010002527.1, on the reverse strand, counting down.
CGACATATAATAGGGCTTGACTGCATTAAGGCAGTCAAACGGTTTGCCAGTATGAAGCAGGTGTCATGTCCATAGCTCAAACCTCTGTGGCACAAGTCCATATCACCAGTTCTCGACCACCTTTCATGGTTATTTTTTATTTGTTTTCCTATATTAGGATATGGCAAAGACTGGTTAGCTCAGTGTCAGGATAATGTGACTGATTGGGATATCAGGTGATGGTTTTGGTGGCATGGTCTCCCAGTGGCGGCAACAATATAAAGTCGCTATGAGTGCGCACTGTCACAAGTCGGTACCCATCCTGTTATGACCTTAGATGTTGCCAGGACGTAAAACTCCAATAAAGAAACAAACAAAATCTAACTAGGCATCATTGTGCTGATATCCGCCCTTACACTGCTTCAGATGTCCTACTCTGTAACTTGTAAGGCACAGCTAAGGGGTCAGACTTGAAGGACTTTCCAGTTCCCCCGATGTGAGCCACCTCGCTTTAACATAACCAGACGGGATGGCCAAATGAGTTAGAGCGTCCGTCTCCCGTGCTGGTAGATCGTGGGGTCGTGGGTTCAAAGCCTATCCTAATAATGCCGAGCGCCAGGCTAGGAAGCGACAAGTATACATTTTTAAGTCATTGGTTTGACTCGACCACAATTCGAACCCACACACTCATGGGTTTGGATCTCCCGATCTCCCAAAATAGGAGACGGACGCTGTACTCATTCCGCCACCCCGTCTGGCACGTAATAAGAAGGCGCTTCTTTGTGAATGTTCAACTGCGCTATTAAATCAGGTCAGTAATTGCGATGGGAAGCATTTAGCGCAGTACTTAATAGGCACTAAATCAACGTGCGCATTCACAAAGTCTCTAACTTCCGCTATTGAACATGAATAGCCATGCTAAGTATGTATATATATGGATATATATATATGTAGACATACATATATAAAATTTATACATACACACTTATGCATACATACATATACATATATATACATGTAAACATATATATTCATATATATATATATATATATATATATATACATACTTACTGTTAGTGCTGGAGGGGAAGTCTCGGAATCGTTCGGGGTTACCAATGGGGTCAAGCAAGGTTGTGTACTGGCCCCCACGCTCTTCTCCATCTTCCTATCAGCAATGCTAGATGAGGCTTTCCGAGACATGGGGGATGGCATCTATATACAGTCCAGACAGAGCGCTGACCTATTCAATGTCGCACACTTCAGAGCGAAGACCAAGACTACTCAGATACTGGTGAGAGAGCTACTATTCGCAGATGACAGTGCACTGGTTGCCCACTCTGCTGAAGAGACCCAGAAAATAGTGGACGCTTTCTCCGATGCATCAAAGAAGTTTGGCCTGAAAATTAACATCAAGAAGACGGAGGTGCTGTACCAACCCAACTCTACAAGAACCCGAGAGGAGGAGATCATGGTTGACGGAAACAAGCTGCACTCTGTTCTGGAATTCACCTATCTCGGAAGCACTATGTCAAGTGATGGACGCATTGATACTGAGATACAGAGGAGGATGGCCACGGCTAGTGCATCTTTCGGCCGAATATGCCAGAGACTCTGGAACAACCACCATGTATCCATTTGGGTCAAAGGTAAGATCTACCTCGCAATCGTGCTATCCACCCTACTATACGGAGTCAAGGCCTGGACAGTGTACAGACGGCAGGTGAAAAAGCTGCATGCCTTCATGATGCAACATCTGCGTTCAATCATCAGGCTAACCTGGAAGGACAAAGTGACGAATAAGGAAATACTCGAATGGATGGGGCTGCCCTCTATGGAAGATCTTCTGATCAAAAAGAATCTCCGGTGGACTGGACACCTCATGAGGATGTCATCAGACAGGCTACCAAAGCAGATCCTCTATTCTCAACTGTCTTCTGGCTACAGAAAGAGAGGGCGCCCCCGTCTCCGGTTCAGGGATACCATCAAGAGAAACCTGAAGCTGAGAGACATTAAGACCGACTCATGGATGCAACTCTCACAGCAGAGATCTAAATGGAGAGCGGCAGTCAAGTAATGAAAGCAGTCTTTGTCACAAATTCTCGGTTCAACCAAGGCGTGATAATGAGGAGAGGCGGTCTCGGGACTCGCACACACCTTATAATATATACGGTACCAGACGGGGTGGCCAAATGAGTTGAGCACCCGTCCCCTGTTTTGCGAGATCGGGGGATCCGAACCCATGAGGATGTGGGTTTGAACCCTGGTCGAGCCGAACCAATGACGTACAAATTTATACTTGTTGCTTCCTAGCCTGGCGCTTGGCATTACTAGGATAGGGCAAGGACTGGTTCGCTGAGTTGTTTCAGGATAATGTGACTGAGTGGGATATCAGGTCACGGTGCTGGTGGCCTGATTTCCCAGTGGGCTCAGCACTATAAAGTTGCCATCAGTGCGCACTGTCAGAAGTCGGTACCCATCCTGATATGACCTTAGATGTTGCTAGGATGTAAAACAATAACAAACAAACAACCTTATATACGGCGATCCCAGCGCCACCTGGCGGATCGGCCCAAATAAGAAGGGACACTGCGTGTCCAGTTCAGCGTTTGCGGCGACGCAGCGCCGACTACCTTTGAGTTCTAACTAAGAAGTGACAAAGCTCTCAATAAATAGCATTGAATAACATTAGCGAAATAGCGAAATAGCGAACGGTAGACAGGAAGTGTGAACACTTATTTGTCTCTCATTTTTGCTTGAGTGCAAGTAAATATGCAACACAAGGAATAATTAGTAGCATGTGGTGAATAAGGGGTCAAATTTCCCTGGATCATCAGCCCATGCTTTTTCTAATCTATTCTTGAATGAATTTATTGACTCGGCATCAATAACATTTTGTGGGAGACTGTTCCATATATTTATGATCCTGTTTGAGAAACTGTGTTGCCTTAACTTTGAAATGGCTCTGGGTTTTACTAGTTTGAGAGTATGGCCCCCGACTGCCTTCTCTTTTATTCAAGGTGAAAAATTGGTTCATATCTATTTCATCAAAACCTTTCATAATTTTAAATACTTCAATTATGTCACTTCTTTTCCTTCTGTAGGAAAGGGTAGGAAGTTTCAATTCCCTAAGCCCTTGTTCATAGGGTAAGTCCTTTATAACTGCAACTAATTTTGTTGCACGTCTCTGAACCTTTTCGATCTCCAGAATATCTTTCCGAAAAATTGAGCTCCAAATTTGTGGACAGTATTCCAAAATTGGCCTAACAAGAGACTTAAATAGAATGAGAAAATTGTTCTTATTGAGGGGATGGAAAGTTCTTTTAATTATTCCTACTCTCTGGTTAGCATTTGAGATGATAGTTCTCATGTGTTTCTGAAAGGAGAGTTGGGAGTCAAAGGCTACGCCCAAGTCCTTTTCATAGCTGTCTTGTTGCAGGACAGTGTTCTTCATATTATAGGCATAATGAGGTTATTTTTCCCGTAATGAATAATTTTGCACTTCTTTTCATTGACCTTTCATTGTCGAGAATTAATATTGAAACCCGGAAGGACCCATCGCCCCTCACACCCGCATATACCAGTATATACTGAGTATATATATATATATATATAATAGTTGTCCTACATAAATAAGAACGACACAAGACATGATAGTGGGTAAGAGTTGTAATCTCTGGCAAGAGGAACTACGCCCCTTACCGAAAAAGAAAATTCAGCGGTACAGTGAGTGTATGTAGGGGGGGGGGAGCGGTGCGTGTGCAGACGTGGCGCCCCCCAACGGACATGAGTGAGAGCAGTAGTTGTAGGTTAAGAAGGCCCAACCAGCAGATGAGGGGGGGCGGGGGGGGGGGGTAGTAGAGGCTAGGAGAGGATGGAAGCTTCTTGGGCTTATACAGCATATATATATATATACATATATTATTAGACATTCAGTACAAACACAAGTGTGGGTGTGAGCGAATATCTCCATTAGGACCGCCGACTTTATTGACTAAGACCTAGCAAAGAACTCTTTAAATTAAAACTACTTAACTAACTTGAAATTGTATTATTATATACATATTCATTTGTTGTTTAGTTTTTTTGTTTAAAATCCTGGGACAATCTGATTAGGTGCAGAACGCAGGCTGTGGCATTCTATTTGAGAATACCACTGATTATCAATTAGAGTGTTGACCACGCTGCTCCAGTGGCTGAGAATTGGAGTGATTGAGAATTGCACCTTTACATAGAAACTCAATTAAAAATAATATATGTATAGTACATTATACTACATATATATAGTTAAAAATTAATTGACAGTCTGAGTGGGTCTGGATGCGATAACGACCAGACACAGCTGGCCTATAGGAGGTCAGAGCCCCTGATAGGTGGCGCCGGTGTGGCCAAACCTGGAACTAATCACTGGCATACACCAGCTGTGGTTGGCAAATAACAAGACAGATATAATTGAAGATGCTAGTGTCCTTGTTTCTATTCGTATTAATATTAATAGATTATAGAGCACATAGATCTAAGCTGAAAACGAGGCTCCACAGCCTAGAAGAGCCGGGGAGGAAACTGGCGCCAAGTCTGGTAAATTCTGTATTTGCGTAGCGTGGGGTTATCTAATGAATATTACCTACTCAACTTTTAATCTTAGTGTTTTATTTGGTGTTAAAACTGGTGTTAAAACTGGTGTAGCCACAACTAAGCGAAGTTTACAGCCTTTGTTTCACAATGTGCTGCTTTGCTTTCTCCAGGAGATGGCTAAGTTGAAGCTTGAAGCGTGACATACCATCATCAGAAGGAATCGCTTCGGTTATATACAGACATATATGACAAAGCCCCGCTTTATCGCCCACCATGTTGGTGGGCGATAATTGGTGCAATCACCATAGGGTTTGAGTCTCTAGATATTAGGAGACGTGTAATGTTATCTGACTCGAAGATCTGAGAGTTCTGGATGATATTTGAACGGCTGAGGATTTCGCGGGTATTCTTGTGATTTTTCTTGATAGCTTTATAGGTGGTTATACCCCTGTCACACTACGACGTAACGAGCCAACGTGAGCCTAACGTGGTCAGTTTTCGTCATTACGTTGGGTTACGTCATGATGACGTCAGAATGACGTTAGAATGACGTCGAGCTACGTCACATTACGTCGTGTTACGTCGAGTTACGTCGAGGTTTTGGACATGTTCAAAAATGTCGACGTAGCTCGAACGTAAGGGTTTACGTTCGCCGTACGTTCTGTTCACGTTCAGTGAACGTCAATGACGTTAAACGGACGTTTTTCCAACGCTGCTCACTACGTTCAACTACGTTCCACTACGTCGACCCACATTAAACCGAGTGCAAATGCCCACGTGGTGTAATGGGAACGTCAGGAGAACGTTGGGAGAACGTCGGGAGAACGCCAGGAGAACGTGCATTCAACGTACGTTCAACGTCTCATGACGTGGCTAACGTCATGTAACGTTCTTCTGGCGATGGAATAACGTTCATAACGTTCCGTGAACGTAGTGACGTTGTCCTCTCTCGTTGAATGACGGTATCACTACGCTTTACCGACGTTACGTTCTCGTCCACTACGTTGCATCCACGTTCAACTTCTGCCCAAATTTGCATACTACGCCGAAAAGTTCAACGTTCTTCACGTTCTCCCTACGTTGACGTTGTTACGTCGTAGTGTGACAGCCCTTTTAGTAAAGTTTTGAACACAATCTTGTTGGGGGGTACATTAGTTTGATTAAGCAGGGGAAATTTCAATCACAGACGATTGGTCTTCCTCATTCCACTGCTCCTTGTCCTATCCTAATAATGCCGAGTGTCTGGCTGGGAAGGGACACATGTAAATTTTTAAGTCATTGGTTTGATTCGACCGAGGTTCGGGAGATGGATGCTCAAGTCATTTGACCATCCCGTCTGGAATAAATGAAGTTTCTGATGAACTGATGTGACGTGAGTATTTATTACTATGTGAACAACACTGTTCTGAATCCATTGAAGGTCATATGTATGATAGTTTGCAATTGTCAATGCCTGATCTAATCATGGCATGAATGATCCTCAGCAGTTATTGCTGGAAATATATGTTTGTGAACCAATTTGTTCGAAAAGCGTGCTGTAAGAAAACTGAGGTTCCACTGTACTTATTTATAAGTATATTTATATTTATCTATGCCCATGCCACTGCTTTTTTAAATACACTACTCCATTACTACATCATGATTAGTCGTGTGCTTATGATTTCCGCCAGAGAAAAGAAATGAAAGTGAGCAATATCAAATGAGTGCTGGTTCTTAACGTTGGCTCGTACATTCTTTGACCATCGCCTGATAAGTAATTCAAGTGAGTCCACCTTTCTTAGCTAGTGAATGGTGACACAAAATAAGACAACTATTCCATTAGACCAATCCGAATAGGTTGATTTGTTATTGGAGTTTTACGTCCTGGCAACATCTAAGGTTATATCAGGACAGGTACCGAATCATGACAGCATGCACTCATTGTGACTTTATAGTGCTGCCACATATGTTCGGATCATAATCCACATATGTTCGGATCATAATCCAGTAGTAATCAGTATGGTAGTGAAATTGAAACAGCAGAACAAAATTAAAAACAACATTCAAATGGATATGAACATGTTAAAAGATGCAAAATACAGAACTAAGTATAATGTCTCTGTTCATAACAAATTCAGTGTACTGATGAATGAAGAAACTCCTCAGAGAGAGTATAACAACATTGAAATGGAATGGGAAGCTCTCAGAGAAAGCATGGTCAAGTCAGCAGAGGAGGTGTTACCAAATAAAAAACGAGAGACAAAGCAATCATGGATGACGCAAACCATACTAGAAAAGATGGCAGAAAGGAAGAAAGTGAAAACCACTGATCCACCTAAATACAAACACCTGAAGAATGAAATAGAAGATGAATGCAAAAAAGCTAAAGATGAATGGTGGAATAAGAAGTGTGAAGTAGTGGAACAACTTGAGTCTCAACATCGTTCAAGAGAGATGCACAAGAAAGTGAAAGAGATAACAGGTCAAGGATACAGACAGAGAAGCAGTAAATGTATCAAGAACAAAGACGGCAAAATGCTCTTTGAAGAAGATGAAATAAAGTCCAGATGGGAAGAATATGTAAACGAACTATACAATGATGACAGAGGGAACCCACCCACAATTGAGAAAGAAGATGGGAATATTATATTAGTATCAGAGGTTGAGAAGGCTATCAATGATCTAAAGGCAGGTAAGGCTCCTGGAAGTGACCAGATAACATCAGAAATGATAAAAGGACTAGATGAAGTGGGGATTCAAATCATTCATAAGCTAGTAACTGACATCTATGAGACTGGATTTATACCATTGAATATGAATGAATCCATATTTGTACGACTCCCAAAGAAGCTAAAACCAACATTGTGTACTGAGTACAGAACACTAAGCCTGATGAGTCATATGTTGAAGATGATCCTGAAAATAATTTTACTGAGAAACAGACAGAAAATTGAAGAACAAATCAGTAACGTACAAAGTGGGTTTATATCTGGAAGAGGTACACGTGAAGGGATTTTCAATATGAGAATGATTTGTGAACGTTATTGTGAAGTGAACCAGGATGTTTATGCCTGCTTTATTGACTATGAGAAGGCCTTCGACCGAGTCAATCATGAACTGTTAATCAAATGTTTACAAGATATTGGTGTCAATGGCAAAGACATTAAACTAATTGTGAACTTATACTGGACACAACGTGCATTTATAAAAATGGAGCAGGGCCTATCGGATGAAGTTATGATTAAACGAGGAGTTCGACAGGGGTGTGTATTGTCACCATGTCTATTTAACCTGTACACAGAGATGATTTTCAGACACATTGAAGATTGCAAGGGAGTGACAATAGGTGGCATGAACGTCAACAATCTTAGATATGCCGATGACAGTGTAATACTAGCAGACAGTGAGAAAAACCTACAAGATATAGTGAATAGAATCAATAAAGCTGGAATACTATTCAACATGAAGATGAATGCCAGGAAGACCAAAACAATGGTTATAAGTAAAAAGACAGATAAACCAAATGTCAATATAACCATAGATGGCACAAACATAGAACAAGTATCCGAATTCATATATCTCGGACAAAAGATTACAAATGATGGGAGATGTGAGGAAGAAATTAAAAGAAGGATAACAATAGCCCGAACAACATTCTCCAAAATGTATAGAGTGTTAACATCAAGTAAGATATTAATACAAACAAGGAAGCGTATTCTTCAGTGTTATGTGTGGTCTACTCTAATGTATGGGGCTGAGACATGGACAATCTCTAAGAAAATGTACAAACGTTTAGCAGCATTTGAGATGTGGACTTATCGAAGGATGATGAAAATATCATGGACAAAGAAGATCACCAACAAAGAAGTTCTCAGAAAAATTAAAAATAAGAAAAGCTTGTTTGCCACTATACAGACAAAGAAACTTATTTATTTTGGCCACATCATTCGTCAGAGTTCAATATACCGTACATTGTTGGAAGGGAAGGTGAATGGCAGCAGAGGGAGAGGGAGACCAAGAACATCATGGTTTACAAATATTTCACAGTGGACAGGCTTGAATTATTCACAGTCTATCAGAACAGCACAACATCGGGACAAGTGGAGAACCATTGCATCCAACCCTCGACTAGAGGATGGAACTATTGATTGATTGATTGAG